>PJEM01000910.1:284280-378017 GCA_004023845.1 Helogale parvula | reverse complement strand
CCCCCTACCGTCCACCTCTGCATCAGGTCCCTTCCCATTTCCCATAGTCTCGCCAAACACAGAAGCTGCTCCTCTCGTTTGCCTCCCAGGCACCTCCTGAACTCGGCTGGACGCCTACTTCCTCCTCCCTTGAAACCTGCCGGTCTGAGAGGGACCCCGGGCCAGCAGGGCCTTTGCCAGTGGAATCCCATCTCTGTTCCCAGCTCTCCTGGGACTCGCCATGGTCTCCTCTGGGCACCGACCACTCTGATCCTGAACATCACAGCTGTGATTACGCACGTGACTTGGTTCCCAAACCACCACACTCATCTGCTTGCAAGCTGGGCGCACGGCGCCTCCGATTCCCCAGCGCTGAACACTGAGTGTGGCCCAGGCTTCGTACGGTGCCACCTTGCGGAGTGGGCACACCATCTCCGCCAACTGGTCCCGCAGCCCCGCAGCAGACACCGAAGGCACAGGCCGGTGGAGGACCTGGTCCCTCCCCTCCCCTGCTTATCATGCAACTGGGACGGCGACACGTGTGAAGCGCCGAGAGGCAAACACGGAGGTTCCATTGTGTCCCTCCGGCCGCGTGAGATGGAGGTCCACAGGCATCCCGGTTCCCTTGCATCCTGTGTTATGTGACAGCGGCGGCTCGCAATGTCACCTCCCCTGCTGCTGAAAAGGCTGGGCGTTCAGAGAATAACCCCTCGCGGCGGGTCAAGGGCCCATCGAGCACGGGTTCAGGAAGTCTGGTCTGTGGTCTGCGGCGCGAGTCACACGGGGAGGCCAGGCCACCGTGTGACAGGGCAGGCGGCAGGCGGGCTGCGAGCGAGGCCCTTGTGATCCGCCCAGAGGAGAAACACTCAGCACCCCGGTCCCTGGCCAGTGACCAGCGAGAATGAGCGTGACAGTTCCGAACCGTAGCCATAGCAGCGAGAAGAAGGTCCGCTCCTGGCCCGGGGCCGCGGGGCAGGGCACACTCCCGCCTGCCAGTCAGCAAAAGGCAAAACACCATCGGCACTGAAAGGGGTTGGGATTTGTAAGTGCCAGTCATCGATTTCCTGTCTTCCTTAAAAACAAAATCAAGTTAATGCTTGTCTTTAGATCGACGCACTTTTTACATCTCGAGTTTCTTTAAGGAGGTTATTTGAACGGCAGCTTTCTACTGCTTTAAAGAGGAAGCTGGTCAACTCTCAGCACACGAATCCCTCCGAGACGCTGCTCACTTGTCCAGTACGTGTTACCTTGGGCCTTCTTGAGGGGACCTGGCCTTGGAGCACCTGGCCGGGCCACTCACTTTACAGACGAGGGAACGAGGGGAGGAAGGCTTACTTTTTCACGGAGAGAGACCCAGATTCAAACGCCGGATTCGGACCAGGAGGAGACGACGGGAGGCGTCTTCCATGGCTGGGTTGCCGCCCCGCCCCTCCTGACCTCTCGGTAATGAACGCACGTGCCGTGTCTGAGGCTCAAGTTCAGGACCGGAGTCTAACCCCCTAGAGCCGTGGCAGGCGCTGCAGAGACCAGCAGGGCCGTGCGGAGGGGACACAGTTTTTGCAAAACCCCGCAGGCAGAGAGCGGGACCCAGCCCCCGAGAGGGCACAGTGAAAACCAGCTGCAAACGGGAGCGGAAGCCCGACGCGCTGGCCCACGGCCTTCCTCCCGGCCTTTCTGGTCCCGAGAACCCAGTGGCACGGGCTGCCTGATGGGGCGGAATGGGAGAAGGGACCGTGGGTCGACACAGAGCTTCGAGAACAGGTTGGCCGGCTTGACCCGGCCCTTTGGCGGGGCCTGCTCCGGGTTCTGCACAGAGGACACCGTGACCCCGCTCCTCCCGGTGGGAGCAGACTTCTGCTGCTGTAACTGGCCCGGTGGTGGTGACCGTCTTTGTAACTCATCGGGATCACCCTCTCCGGACGACTCTCTAGCAAGCGTATGGGGCGCCGCCAAGCACCTTCCTGGAGACTGCGGCCAGACCTCGGTGGTCGCGGCTGCTCCCGCCCCCGCTCTGCCAAAAAAGGCCTTGCGAACATGCCAAGTGGGGAAAGGGACACCAGTGTGTAAATTCACATCCCTTTGACCAGGACGGTCAGAAATTTTCAAATATCCACTACTTCCGGTTCCTGTGTTTTAAAAAAATCGTAGGGATTTTCTTTTTTTTTTTTAAATAGTTTATTGTCAAATTGGTTTCCATATAACACCCAGTGCTTCTCCCCACAAGTGCCCCCCACCATGACCATCACCCCCTCCCCCCGCCCCCTCCCCCTTCAGTCCATGGTTCGTCTCCAGTATTCAGTAGTCTCCCTTGATCTGTGTCCCTCACTCTTCCCCGCTCTCTTTCCCCCTTCCTCTCCCCATGGTCCCCTGCCAGGTCTGTCCTGTTAGACCTATGAGTGCAAACACATGGTATCTGTCCTTCTCTGCCTGACTTATTTCGCTTAGCACGACACCCTCGAGGTCCATCCACTTTCCTACAAATGGCCGTTTCATTCTTCCTCATTGCTGTGTAGTACTCCATTGTATATTAGGTTTATTTATTTATTTTGGGAGAGAAGGGGCGGGTAAGGGAGACAGAATCCCAAGCAGGTTTCGAGCGGTAGGCAGAGAGCCCGATTCGGGGCTCGATCCCAGGAACCGTGTGATCATGACGGGGGCCGAAATCAAGAGCCGGGCGGGCGCCTTAACCAGCTGAGCCGCCCGGAGGCCCCTTGGTTCCTGTGTTACGACACTATTTTGTATCCTTTGCTCAATTACAGCCTAAAATTTCGTCCTATCCATTGCAGAGGTCTCCCCATTCCGCTGCTTCGCAGGCGCACAAATCCTTTTCCTGACCTGATAACGTCTCAATTACGCAGCCGAGGATCAATCTTTCCTGCGTGATTTCGCCTTGAAACACAGAAAGGCCTACCTAAATGAAAACCCTGATCAACATTCACAGCTACTTTCCTTTGTTTAAAAAAATGATTTGTAGACTGACATTAATGTACAAGAAATTTATTTTGCCTCTCGGTGAGGAACTTTACAAAATTCATTACCAAACGGCCAAGCAACGCGTCCCATGTCGGTCCCTGAACAATCATCCCCCGCTGACTGATGTGACGTCATCTCCGTGCACTCTGAATGTGTGCAGACACCAGCGCCCGAGTCCGGTCTGTTCTGAGCCATCGGCCCGCAAATGTTGGCAACGACATCCATCAGCCGGTATTTACTGCGGCAGTTTGGCCACGTTTGCCCACCTTCTATTTCAAAGCCTCTTATCAGCGATTTTTACCTACGTTTCCTTCCAAACGAACCTTAAAATAATCTAGTAAAATGTCTCCCCACCTCCTCCTTGCCTCACAAAAGTAGCCCCACTGGGACTTTGCTGGCAGGGCCTTGGTAAGAATGGGCCTCGTTACAGACTTTGTTATTTTCTTCTAGGAACGTGGTGGGTCTCGTTATTTAAAAGTGAGTCCAGGGCAGCGTAGAGCAGAGACTGTCAAACTGTCTCTTGTAAAGGAACAAAGAATACATCACACCCTGGGGACCACACTCTTTGTCACGCACGCAGGCGATCCTCCCCCAAGTGTCCATCTGACCCTCCCGTTACCTGCTCCGCTCGAAAATGGGCAACTGTGACTTAGAAACACTTCGAGGGGCACCTGGCGGCTCAGCAGGTTGAGCGTCCGACTTCGGCTCTGGTCACAGTCTCGAGGTTGGTGAGTTTAAACCCCGTGTGGAGGGCTCTGTGCTGACAGCTCAGAGCCTGAAGCTGCTTCAGATTCCGTGTCTCCCTCTCTCTCTGACCCTCCCCTGCTCATGCCCCGTCTCTGTCTCAAAAATAAACAAACATTAAAAAAAAAAAAACACTTTGGCCTTGAGAAGATCCATGTGTGTCCGAAGAGATACGTGGGTCCATGCTCTGCACGGATCCCCTGGACCATCTCCTGGGGTGGGTAGTGCGGTGCGCAGAGGAGCCTGCCATCCGATCGAGCCACGCTCCCCCGGGTGGGGGTGTGAACTGCACCAGACTAGGACACACAGCCCAGCAGGTGGGAAAACTCCCTGTGCGCCGTGAGGCCTGGAGCGCTCAGCGCGTCATTTTCAGACGCAGAGCCCAGTTTCCGGGTCTCCGCAGATGCCCAAGGCAAAGGCGAGGTGAGTAGGAAGCAACTGTACTTGTAGGCGGAGGGGGGGACAGGGACGCGTCTGCAGGAGGCGCCGGGTCCCCCCCACCTGCCCACCGGCTGCCCAGCCCCATTCCAGACAGACGGGTCCCTAGAGACCCATCCGCCAGGAGCATAAAGCAGACCCACCCCTTGGGAACACTTCCCGTGTGCCAGACACAATAATCCTACCCCGAGGCACACGTGCCCGGGAGTAAAGAAGAGCCTGTCCACGGATGTCTGCCATGGTTTTATTCCTAAGAGCCCCACCAACTGGAAACGCTCACACACACACACAACAACATAGATGAATCCCACGGGCTTTCTGGCGAAGGAAAAGCCAAATGGAAGAGGTTACACCTCACATGACGCACAGAACAGTCGAAATGGACTCTGGAGACCAGAATACTGGTTGAGGGGAGGCGGCAGGGTGGCCTGGGAAGGGCCCAGAGAAGGTTCTCCGGCAACGGAGTACAGCTCGATGGGTGTGGGCGCACAGGCGGGAGCGTGTGTAAACCCCCCAGGCGCTCAGGGCCCCGGCGCGATGCGTGTGAACGCGGTACCGGCGCGCCTCGCCCGGCCTGTAACAAAGCAGCCAGAGCAGAGCCATGGAGCTGCGGACCCCGAGGTGGGGGGGGGGGGGGGGGGGGGGGGGGGGGGGGGGGGGGGGGGGGGGGGGGGATCGATCCTGCGGAGCTGGGCTGAGAACCCAGGGCTCTGGTCCCAGCCTGGGCTCCCTCGGAGGGAGAGGACGTCCACCGCGGCGTCCCCAGTGACGGCACGGGTTCCCTGCAGGAGAAAGAGCCCTCTGGTATCACCCAGAATCACCGCAGCGGACGCCCCAAACCTGGCCCCCAGGTGCCACGTTCACCGAGGGGAGCGGGCGACGGGCTCTCCTAGTCCTGGTTGAGGGTGAAGGCTCCGAGCCGCGGGCAAAGGCGTCCGTGGCCGGCACTGGTATCAGCCCACACACCCACAGGCACCACCCCTGACCCATGGCTCACGAGGCCGGGGGCAGGGGATGGGTCTGTTTCCCATGGCTCCTGGATGAGTCGCCATGAACTGGGAGGGGCTGCTCTGGTCCCCCCGCCCCCAACCTGTCAATCCAGGTCTCTCTTTGGCACCGGTGCTCTTCCCTCTGCTTCTGCACCACAGGACCTTCTTCCCGGCCTTCACACGGCTGCCTCCTGAGGACACTAGTCATGGGATCGGGGCCCACGACTCCAGCATGACCTCATCTTTTTTTTTTTTTAAGTTTATTTATTTGTTTTTTGGAGGGGGGAGCGAGTGTGCTTACAAGTGGGGGAGGGGCAGAGAGAGAGCATGTGTGTGTGAGCAGGGGAGAGGCAGAGAGGGAGAGAGAGAGAATCCCAAGCAGGCTCCTCGCCGCCAGCACAGAGCCCGATGTGGGGCTCGATCTCATGAACCGTGAGATCAGGACCCGAGCCCAAATCCAGAGTCAGACGCTCACCTGGATGAGCCACCCAGGCGCCCCTGACATGACCGCATCTTAACTGAACCAATCACATCTACAAAGACCCTATTTCCAACTAAGTCACATTTGGAGGCCTCAGGTGGACCCAACTTTTGAGCGATCCTCCTGCCCCTTGCACATCAATGACCACGGTGAGGGTGAGGGCCTCGGGCTGGCTGCTGCCGGGGCAGCCTCGTGCGCACCTGGGCCTGGCGGGCGGGCAGGTAAGGGGGAAACCCGGGACGAGGCCAGGCCTCACGGGCACAGGGGTCACTGGCAGTAAAAGCCACAGCCTACTTTCCTAGCGACGCGGGCCACACGCCCCACTCAGACACGAGGAGCGTGAACTCACTTTGGGGAGCTCAGAGGACACTCGGGTTTGGGAACGCAGTGAAGGGTGGACTCGACAGGTAACTCTGCTTCCCCCTCAGGCCCCACTCGAATTTCTCAGAGCCCACACCTGGCACCCGTCTCACACAGAGCCTGCCCAGCTGGCCGGGGCATCCGCTGGCGTCCTCAACCCCTGACCTGAGCTGCATGCAGATGTGGGGCTGCGGTGGAGGCCAAGGCGCATCCCTGTCCCCGGCCCTGTCCCTGCTGCCCCCTCTGGCCGGCTGTCCCTCGGGCTGCTCTGCGAGCCCCTGCGGGGCAGACGGGAAGCTGCCGGGAGACGCCCGGCCTCCTTACACCAGCAAGCTCCTCTCCGAGCCAACGCCACACCCGCCGTCACCAGCCCTGGCGCCACAGGCCCCCTCACAACAGCACCTGATCACTCCATGACTGTACGTAACTGTGTGCCTCCCCGCCGGGCGAGGACGGTGTCCGGGAGCACCTGGGCATGGTGACAGTCGCTCAGGAGATGCCGGGACCACCGAACGGCCTGTGCGCCGTCCCAGCCCCACCGTGTAGAAATGTGGCTGCTTCTCCAAAGCCAGACGTCACGGCCTTCCTGAGGCCTGTCTGGCGCGGCTGCCCTGAAAACCATATGGGTCACCCCAACGGGGGTCCTCCTTGATTTAAGTCAACTACATAGGTGCATCCACTGCAAGAACACAGAGAGAGGCAAGGCCGTCCCCGCAGAAATGCCGAAGACACGCCCGTGAACTAGAGCCGAAGCTGTGAACAGGTGACACAAAACCACACCCACCGCTGTCAGCTAACCGCCCCCCCCCCCGCCCCCTCCACCCCTGCGAAAAGACCCGAGAAATCCTAACGCCCTGTGTCTGTGAACTTGATATTGGTAAACAGGGTCTTCGCAGATGTGGTCAGGTTAAAACACGGTTTTGCTGGATGAGGCTGGGCCCTCAATCCACGCATAGGTGTCCCCAGGAGAGGAGGGGGATGTGGACGGAGAGACGCGGACACACACAGAGGGAAGAAGGCCACGTGGAGACAGAGCTGGATCGGAGAGATGCAGCCCCCCGCTGATGACTGGTGATCGTCCAGACTGCGGGTAGGCTGACGCCAAGCTGCCCAGACCCTGGGGAGAGGCAGGGACGGGCTCTTCCAGAGGAAACCTGGCCCCTGCAGGTGCCCGGATCTCACACCTGCAGCCTCCTGGCTGTGAGAATGATGCCGGTCGTGTGAAGCCCTGCAGTTTGTGGGAACGGACCACACAGCATTTGTTGGACGCTGAGTGATGGTCAGGCTCTATTCTAGGCTGTTCCTGAGACCACCGATCACCGCCTCCACGGTGCAGGCGAGAAACTGAGATTCAGAGAAGCTACATGGCCTGTCCGAGGTCTCCCAGCTCCCAAGGGGCAGGGTGAGGGCTTCTAGGAGCCGATGGCAGGAGCCCGCTTGCCCTCCTCCCGAGGCTGGTGTGAGCCTTGCACACGGAACAGAGGGATCAGCTCATTTCTAGACGATTCCAAGACCAAGAGCTGCGTCTCCCCCTGCCCCACTGGGCAAACCTCAGCCCAGCTCCTGGACACCAGAGCGGGATCCCCAGAAAGTTGTGCTGTGGTGGTAGAGCTAACAGGGTGGTCGGACGGCTGCTCCCATTTCTTTTCCTCAAATTGAGGCAGAAATCAGCAAACCTCGCGTGAATCAGTCTCTGTTTCTCCACAGAGCCTCAGCCACAAGTCTGTACCAGGCAGAGAGAACGTGAGTGAACTTCAACTGGCCTGACAGCTCCCTACGGGGGCGGAGAGTGGACCAGAGGCTCTAGAAGCCAGGCCCAGGCCTTCGGATAATTCCATTTTCCCAGCAGTTTTGATGGGGACACAGGAGAGGCGCTCTTGGACAGAGAGCGGGTGACCTGGAGCCAAGGGCAGCCGGGAGACAAGCTTTTGTTCCGTCCCCAGCTAAAAATCGGGAGTCCCCAAGGATGACCTTGCTGTGCAGAAGTGAAGAGAGACTCCTGGGAGAGGCGGCCACGCCCACACAGCGGGCATCGCGGCGGGGGGCCCTGGAGGGATGTCCAGTGACTGCTCACTGGTCTCTGTTGGGGTAACATGTTTTGGAGCTGGGGGGGGTGCTGGTCATGCAACTCTGAATATGCCGAATGTCACTAAATCAAAACGCTTTAAAAACGTGTCCATCGGAAAACTCCTTAGGGGCTAAAATGTGTCTGGGCCGGGCGAAGCCTGAAACGACGCCGTCGCTGAAGAGCCCGTGCACACGGCGGCTGGTTTTAGGTATAACCAGGACGAGACCACCCCAGGACAAAAGGGACTTATGTGCAGTCAGGAGAGATGCTTAAGGAAGCGCCGGAGGAGAAGCAGGCAGAGGAAGAAGCCGTAAACACAGAGGATCAAGGAGGCCGTGTAGGAGGTGCTGACGGGGACCCCCGGGGCACTGGGGTCCCGCTGCAGCCGTACACCCCGAATAGAGACACGCGTGGGGCCGTCTTGGGAGCCTTTGTGGGCTCTAAAGACCTGACTCCAGGTCACTAAGCAAAAGCAGGAGCACACCAGGTACCCACAGTCCAGCCGAGGGAGGCCAGGGCTGGGCCCCTCGGTCCACAGGGACGCAGACGCTCCCACCTGCCGGCCTCCAGGCCTCGTCGCTGTGCGGTGGGTCCGGCTCTGCGCTTCTGCGCGAGGTGGGAGCGCCATCGGGAAGGCGTCACCCCCGTGGAGCCGCAGCTTCTCATTCCCATGTTACAGAGCAGCAAGTCAAGGCCCAACAGCGTGTGGGTCACTGGGGCCGCACAGCTGCCAGTCACCCAGACAGGTTGGCTCCCGGGTCCAGGCCACACCCCTCAGAACCTCACTGGCCAGGTGGGAGCAAACGGTCCTCTCCACGAGGGTGCTTCCTCCCAACGGACGCAGCAGCCGCACGCCACCCCCACCTGCGCAGCCTGGACGCGGTCACCCCAGTGACCTCTGCTGGCCTCACATCTACTCTGCGAGCTGGTAGCCTGGCCTCCAGGGCCCGGGTCTGCAGGGTCTGAGCCCACGCCTGGGTCTGGACTCGGGGGCCAGGAGACACAGTCTGGGTGATGCTGGTCTGGCCCCACGGGAGGACTGCAAAGTGGGGGTGCTGCCGTCTCCTGCCCCCCGGCCACACCCCGTCCACGGGGCCCTCCACGGGCCTCACACAGCCTCATTCAGAGTCACTCTGACGCCCCCTCACGTGTGGCACCCTGAAGCATTTCCACAGAAACTTGTCATCCCAAGGTGGGCAAACTACTTTCCAGTGACTTATATGCAAATCTGCCCCCTAATGAATATTCATGCCCTGGCCGAAGGGGGCTTGGTTCTCAAAGTACATTAAATCCCTCTGAAATCAAGGAATCCAAGCCAGATAGGAATCCGGTGAGCACTGTTCCCGTCAGGCCCCTGGACTCTGCTAGAGTCGGGCGACTTCTCCAGATGGACAATTCTAGAAGCCTGCTTAGCCTTCCACCATCTGACCCCAGATCTCTTGCTATGGGAACCCCGAGTGATGGTGCTGAGGTTGGAAGGTTCAGTCTGACCTCACTTCACTCCCTGTTCAGTTTCTGCGAGGCACAAGGCTCCCTCACCTGTATGACGAGGCAGTAATTACTCTCTGGCTCGCCCTGCCTCTTCCTGCGAAGGTCAAGAACAAATCTAAGACAGCTTTGCAAACTGTAAAGCGCTGTGCAAAATTTAAATATAAAGCAAAGCTATAAAAGAGCTCTTCAAACACTACACCAGTAACATTTCTCTCCCTGAAGGCTCCTCCGCCAGATCTGACTTTGGCCCCAGGACCCCCTGCACCATTCATTAAAAGAAACCAGCCTCCTTTGGAAGCCACAGTTCATTAATTCCTCTTCTAATGCCGCTTCAAGACCTCAACACCACGGAACTCAGTTTGGGAGGATGCCCGGATGGCCGGGTAGTGCTGTGGACACTGCCCCTGGATCTGGACGCTGGGTTCTCATTAACCACCTGCACAGGGGCTTTGCTGGTCCTGTGCCCAAGTTCACCTAACAGCCAAAGCATTTTCCTAAGCCAAGTCTTTCTTCCCCATTCTGTAAACGAGCAAACAGTACCTGCATTTAACAAAAAGCAAAAGAAATAAAGAGGAGATAAAGAAACAAGAGATTTAACTGGTTTCTACCCAGTTCCACACTGGCTTCGACCGAGTACTCCCGCCAAGGAGATACTCGATGCTTCCGTCGGACCCTACCCCCAAGCCTCTCTTGGGCTTTCTTCCAAGTCCAGAACGGTTGCCTTTCTGAGGATGCAAATCCTTTGAGAAATCTGGTGAGGGCTAGAGGCTTTCTCTTCAGAAAACCACCTGCATGTGTAAAGTTCTGCCACAGACCGTCTGAAGGACCGCACTAGCAGGCCGCGGGTCCCGGGCGAGACACAGCTGCTCGCTTACTGATAAACGTGATGTTTGACAGAACAAGAAGCAACCCAGAGGGTGACGGACACTGTCGGAGGCCAGCCTAGGCCAACCTAAAGCATCGTTCAGTGATACTTAAGGTCACCGACAACTGAAGGAGGCTGCATACTCCAGTTCCTACAGAGAAGAGCGAGTGTAAACAGGATTTACAGTGATGACAAAAAAGGAAGGAAAAAGGATCAAGTTGTGTTTACTGAGCACAGAGTCCCGGGGGCGGCTGGGGGTGGGGGTGGGGCGGAAGGTGGTGGTGGGGGTTGTTGGGGGGCAGGTGGGTGGGGGGTGGATGAGGGGGCGGAGGTCCCCGTCCCAGCCAAGGCGACAAGCACGCCACCCAGGTATAGAGCATGGCAGACCCTCACCAGGGTGGACTGCTGACCTGTTGGGATGGCAGACAGCCAGCCTGTCCAGGGAAGACACCATGACCTTGGGAAGACACTGTGGCCTTGGGAAAGCGCTCAGCTAGGACGCTGAGCTAGCTTTTTTTAAGTTTCTGCTTCCTTGTCTGCCAAACGCAAAGCTTGACTCCAGGGTCTTATAAGTCCCTCCCCACTCTCAGCGGAGTGGAAAGGAGGTCCTGGGCGCATCGCAGGGGGAACTCCAAGACGGGCATCTGCCCGACGGCAGCCTACAAAACGCCACCGGACTGTGCCAGGAAGGTCCAGGCTGGTCCCTCTGCCCAGCCGTCCTGCAGGCCAGCTGCTCACTTCTTGGAACGAGGGGCCCCAGTTATCCACTCTGGCCAGCGGGCATGTTAATCCCTCTTCTGACCTTTGGGACCCTCGGGACAGCCTGAAGTGGGGAAGGCAACGTGCCTGACGGTCAGTATGGGCCCAAATGTCAAGGGAGGGCCGCCCCCTTGACCACATCGACTGCATGTCCAGAGAAGCCACATGACAGATGCTCGGGCCCTCAATAAACATATGAGACAAGGAAGGCCCGGAGAGGCTAAATGGCTTGTCCAAAATGATGGGGTGGTGCCAAGACGTGAAGGAAGAGGAAGGAGGGGGAAGGGGAGAGGGAGGGGAAAGAGACTGCATCCAAGGCCCGGTGAGGGTGAACGCGGATCTCCTTGCCGGCCCGGGAAGGGCACCCCGCGGCCCCGCGCCCCTCCCCCTATGGGATCCTCGATGGATGACGGCACGTACATGGGAGCCAATCCACGGCCTGCCTGCTGACCCAACAACTCAACTGGCCCAAAGGTTGAAGCTGTTCCAACAGCTTCTGAGGGCTGGAGGCTGGAGGATGGCAACATGGCCCAGGGGCGGGTCCTGCTAAGGGCTGCGGTGCGTTGGCTGGAGGCCAGCCCCGGGCCAGGTGCATGCTGGGTGAGCCGCAGAGGCAGGGTGACCGGGCGGCAGCATGCGGTGGGGGTGGGCGTGCAATTCGTGAAAACCTGCTTCATTTCTCAGATCCTGGTTCTCAGGCCCTCCGCAACACACTGCGCTTGGGCTGGATCCCTCTAATAATCCTTTTTTTCCTCTCTTGGGCAAGTTTTTATTTAAAAACATTATTTTATTTTTCAGAGAGAGAGAGCACAAGCAGGGGAGGGGTGGAGACAGAGGAGGAGACACAGAATCTGAAGCAGGCTCTAGGCTTTGAGCTGTCAGCACAGAGCCTGACACAGGGCTTGAACCCGTGAGCTGTGAGAGCATGACCTGAGCCGGAGTCGGACGCTCAACCGACTGAGCCACCCAGGCGCCCCTCTCTTGAGCAAGTTTGAGTGCATATTTAATTGGATTTGATCTGTAAGAACTTTCTAGACACTGGCTCTATTTTTACTGACAAGTAAACTGAGGTCCCAGGAAATTAATGTATGCAAAACGCTCCTGGGCTCATAATTGAAATTCGTCTATACTTAGAAAAGATGAAAGCGCTAAGTTCTTTGCAGGGACACTTTCTGACCAGAGAATAAAACAACACTCACTCTGCCCTCCCCAAGCGCAGTGGCCTTGTCAGCTTCAAACAATGAACTAACAAAGGGGTAAACTGAAGCCAGAGAGAGAGGAAAATCTGGGCGTTTCTGATTAGATTGGTCCTTTGTAGTCTGAGGGAGGTTTAGCCGGAGATTGGGAGGCTCTGGACATAAACAATGGGAGACTCTTCCTCGCTCACACCTTTATCTCCAAACCCTCAAGTATAGTAAAAATTTCTCATCTGTCCTCAGGCAGGCGGGGCGGAGGGTTAACACACTGACACGCGAGGCTTTTAGGAGGCAGGTGCCATTCTGAGGGTCACCCCCCTCCCCGGGAGCGGCTCGGATCTCTCATCTGTCCACATTCCACAGACGGCACTTGGCTGACCCGTGATGTCACTCAGATTCAACCGCACCCCTGACTTAATGAGCTGGCTCCGACTGTCTCCTGCAGAGGCTGAGCACTGCCTCAGGCTGGACGCATGGCTGCCCCCCTGCTACTGGGTCACCCCCTTTGACCCCGTGAGGTCAGCCCCTGCCCCAAGGGGTGTCCATGCAGGTGCAGAATCAGTGCCTCTAGGCCATCTGGCCAGGGACAGTCCAGGCAGGGCTGGGGGTCACGCGGTGGCTGGTGCAGGGTAGCTGCTCTGTCTGCAATGGCATCTGAAAGGGGACCGCCCGCCCGACGTACAGGCTGGGGCCCGACTCAAACCTCCAAACTAGCCGCTTAGCGGCAGCCAGGGGATGGGGGCAGGGGGCGATGGGAGTAATTCTCCAGGGGTGATGAAAACTCTGGAAACCAGAGAGAGGCCGTGGCTACACAACACGGGGAAGGCACTGGATGCCAGGAAACTGTACACTTCAGAATGGTGGATTGAGGGGCGCCTGGGCAGCTCAGGTCGTGATCCCAGGGCCGTGGGATTGTGACCCAAATCAGGCTCCGCACTGAACGTGCTCTCGCTCTCTAAAATTAAAAAAATAAACAGAGGCGCCCAGGTGGTTCAGCTGGTTAAGCATCCAACGTTAGCTCAGGTCACGGTCTCACAGACGGTGGGTCTGAGCCCCGCGTCGGGCTCTGCGCTGGAGCCTGGGGCCTACTTCAGAGTCTCTGTCTCCCTCCCTCTCTCTGCCCTCCCCCTGATCCCGTCTGTCTCTCTCTCAAAAATAAACAAACATAAAAAAATGTTTTTAAATAATCAAGCAATAAATAAAATAAAATGGCTAACTGGATATAATGTGAATTTCACTTCAAAACAAAAAAAAGAACAAAACAAAACACTCCCAAGCCCTACACAACCAGAAAGGTCCGCAGACTCCCCAGTCTGAGAAGTAGCCCCTGAGAAGCATTAGTAGGTGATTCTGACGCGGTCCAGACAGAGGGAGCCTGGCCAGAGTCAGTCCTACGGACAGGAGGGGTCCAGGTGGCTCAATGGAAGCTTCCTTTAAGATCCACTCATCCCTGAATTGTGTCCTTGGCTTTCAAGCACATTTACAGTGCTAAAAGAAAAATCTGATCACCTGTTTATTTTTCCTCTAAAAGTTAAGCTCTGGGGCTCACGTTTGTGGCCTGCGGCTTGTTTCTACTTACTGGCCAGCACTGGACTCGGCGATCCCTGCCCACGTGAGCCATGCACCCTCCCTCCCAGGACCCAGGGGAAGGGGGGCGGGCAAGGAAGGGGTGGCTGAGGGCACACAACGTGGGCTCCAGGATTGGGATTCTCTGCTTTCTAAGAACTCTCTGAACTGGAACTTGAAGGAGGTGCTCGCTGAGCCTCATCTCTTCTCTGTAAATCGGGCAGGACAGAAGTGCCGCAGGGTTGACACAACAGGTGGAGGGGGGCTGGCGGGAGCCTGGGAATGAGCCCCGGTCTCCCCAGAGGGGCAGGCGCCGAGCTCTGCCCTTGGCTGGCACCCTCTCCGAGGAGATGCTGGGCCACGTTCTGGAACTTGCCGGCGACACGGTCATTCACACGGGTCTGAAAGCGGCGAGAAACACTTCTGCTCCTCCCTGGGTCCAGCATGTTGAGCAGCAAACATTAAAGCAGGTGTTTTAATAAACTACTTCTGGTGGTGGTAACACGGGGCTCTCGAACAGGTTAAGCCTCTATCTCGGAGTTGCCGGGATTACATGCAAATCACAAAATCAGATGCCGGCAAAACTCCGGACGCAGACGCCTGGGAGGCCCTACCTCACGATGAACTGGAGACAAACCAGAGCTTGGATATTAAAACGCACAGAGAAAACTGCATTTATGTTCGGGGGAGGGGGAGGGGAAGCCACAAAAACTGGCCACGTGTGTTAAGATCTACCCCTCCCCCCCCTTTTTTTTTTGGCACAGCCAATAGATGATCTCTTTAAATGCTGTAGGACACACATCCACTCCCCTGAATTTCAACCCCCAAAGAAAGAAGGGGGACCTTCCCTCTCCAAGTTCCCAGGAGCCCGTTATGCCAAGATGGACACAAGAGGCACGACCCCGGCTCACGTCTAGAAGGAAGGCACTGTCGCCCCGGCCGGTCTTCCTCTTTGCGGGGCATCTTGCTCCCCCGAGCACCCTGGCTCAGTGCCATGACAAGCAAGCCACCTAAATACCACTCCGGTTGCCGCGGGGGCAGGAGCGGGGTCCCAGGCAGGGGCTCCCGTCAACTTCTGCTGACGACTCAGGAGCGGGTGGCCTGCGCTTGCCAAGCTGCACCCCACATCCAAGCCCAGAGGCGAGACCGTGTGCGGGTCGGACAGGGGGACCCTGCTGCCTACCAAGTTTATCTAGAGAAGAGAACCTAGCTGTGGTGTGCTTGTCGATTTCAGAAACCCTGGCACCTCCATCAGTGCCAGGCCAGAAGAATGCGAGGAATTTGGATGCCTTTCACTGGGTTCCGCTGCAATCCAAACAGACCACAGCCTCCAGGGCAAGGGGCTGTACTTATAAGGCAAGGGCAGAAGTATTTTAAGTCCTGAGACTTCAATGCTGTGGGGAGGGGACTGATCCTGGGGTCAGAAGGCTCCTATCCTAAATTCCTCACATCACTATTAAAAGCCCCCAGGGCGTAACCTGCAGACATCCCAAACATTCTTTCCGTCCTCAACAGATACCATCGGGCAATAAGGAGACCTGGTCTAAACGGTGGGGGGGATAGAATGTTGGAACACGTCATCCATCCCCCTCCCCAGCTGAACACAGGATACAGAAGGCTTACGGAAAACCCTGGACTAAGGCAGGCAGCCGCCCGCTTTATTTGGAAGGGCTTTTAGGGCTCAAACCCGATCTGGAAGGCAGCAGCCTCCGGGCTGCCCCTTACGCACTCCCCTCTCCCACCCGTGGTGCACAGAGGCTCCGTGTAAATCTGTCTGATCCTGGGGAGGGCACACGCGTGGTTTCTATGCACAGGAGGGCTGTGTAGACGACCCCACCGAGGGGATCCTCCATGGCCGGCCGAGGGAGTAAGAACCACGAGCCGCGAAGACCCCACTTCGGAGTGTAATCACGGGGGGACGCGACCTCTCCCAGGAGTAGGGAGCTATGCACAGACTCATCCAGTCACGACACAGCGTACACCGGAAACCAAGGAAGGAACACTGGATGTCAACTGCACTCCGATAATAAAAGTTAAAAAAGAGAAAAGCCAAGAAGATACACTCTACGAGGCACCATCCACTCTTCCTCGCTGCGGAACGCCCGCCCCTCCTCGGGCAGGTGGGCGATGCCCCCGTCTGACGTTCTGCCAACGTGCTCCCAGGACAGACGCCCTCCGAGGGCTCTGGGGCAGGGGACCCGTGAGCGCAGCCACGTGGTGCGTCTCCACCGGTGCCTTGTCACTGGTGGCCAACGGGAGCTCATCACTTCTTCCTTCATAAGAGTGACTCCTTTGTGCATACGGAGGAGAGCCAAGACCTGGGCTCTGCCCCTCTGGTTTCTGGGTGGAGCCAGAATGTTCCATCGGCGGCACCAGAAAGGGACGTCACCGGTGCCAGGCACACCGGTGCCCTCTGACCTTCCCATGTTGGGGACACTAAGAACTGAGGAGGATGTGAAGACAGGGAGCCCCGAGGGAGATGTCTGCAGTGCCGTAAATGGCCAAGAAGCTTCCAGAAGCGACTCCCCACCTCCAGAGCAGCTTTGAAGGTGCATGGGCCCACACATTGGTCACGACCCCACACAGCCTCCACGAAGCAGACGGGGGGCGGCCACTCACCCCAGCACCCCGCCAGCGCGGCTTCCCTGCGGCAGGCCAAGTCCCGGGAACCGGCCTTCCGTCCAGGGAAGGGAGGCGCTGCAGGACACAGGGGCACCGAGGACCAGCAGGACTCTTCAGGGTCGAGGGTCCCCTGTGCTGGGGGGGTGTTGGGGATGCCCTGACGGGACGCCCCTCCCATCCCGGCCTGGCACTGCCCCCCTGCAGACCCTTCCCCAACAGCCATGCTGGGCTGAGAGACCACCCCCCCCCTCCCCCCTGCTGCGGGGCCTCCCCAGGCTCGGAGCTCCTGTGGGGACTCACTGGGCTCCCCTGAGGCCCCCTGCAGGCCCTCTGTGCGCAGCCCCAAGCATGCGCCCCCAGTAAACCTCTTGCACAAAGACCCGTGTCAGCGTTGGCCTCATGGGCAGCCCGGCCTGCGACAAGGCTTTTTTTTTTTTTTTCTATTTTTCCCCGCAGGGCCGTGACTTCCCTCACCTGCTCTTACATCTGCTGCAGAGACCGGCAGTCTGGGTTCAATAGGACAATCTTATCAGCAGGACCCAGAGGCACACTCCAGCCGCCTTCCTCCGCACACACCACGCAGGGTCGCTCGGGAGCAGGTTCGAATCCCACCTCAGTAATGCCGCACTCCGGAGCCCAGGGCCGAGAAGGACTCGGTGAGCAAAGATGCCAGGACAGCGCGGCGGGACTGAAGGTCACCACCGTGTGACTCGCTCTGCGCCACAGCATCCCGGACAGGAGTGGCCGCTGCTCTGGGGCACCCTGGACCCCGCCGTGAAATGTGAGGCTGAAGTTTCATACTGCAGACCCTCCTGAAATCAAGGCCACCTGGCCTGCGGCATGCTGGCCCCCTCCCCGCTCTGAGAACGGTCAGCCCAGTACAGACCCTCTTGGGTGTAAATATTTCACATGCAGTGAAATCGGGCATCATGAAGAGTCCTTCTCCATGCCGCGGAGACGGGGGACATCGTCTCCCCTCCACCCCCCCCCCGCCCCCGCCCCGCCTTGGGGCTTCAACAGTAAAACAAACTCCAGATGTACAGAGAGGCGTGGAGATAGGGGAAGAAACCAACCCGAAGCAGAGGAAATCCAGCAGAAGCACGGTTAATCCCGAGGTAGACAGAACTTCTAAAGCCGCGAGCAATGAGCGAGATCACAGGGACAGAAAGGACAGCTCGACCAAAGTCAACGTACACCGAGAAAGTCACCAATGTGAGAAAATACATTCAAACATGACAAAAGATTTAGCTCCTAATGGAGTCGGGAAAACGTAGGAAGGAGTGGGCCGGGAACCAAGAGGCCGCGGTCAGGCCGGCACGTTTCAGATGCGTCTGCCCCGCTGCCCACGGGGGCCAAGGAAGACCCGAGGGCCTCCCCGAATATTCGCCAAGGTGCTCGGAAGACGGACGGCCAGACGGAACGCCCGAGAGCCCTCGTCACGTGGAAAGGGGGGGAAGTGCTCAAGAGACTGAGAGGGGACAGGAGGCAGTGACTGTTCACAGAACGGGGCTGACGGGGGCTTCTGCTGCTTCAGACTCCTCGGATCTTCCCACGGTGCTGGACGCCGAGGGTGGCGCGTCTCCCGCTGTGAAGTCATTCCGTCCAAGTCGCAAGCCGCAAGCCGGTGTAAGAACTGAGGGTTCTCTCCTAGTCCCCAAGCCCCTCCAATCTCGGCTGGGGTCTCGGGAATCTCGAGCCGCGTTCTGAGCCAGTGCCAGGGCGGGGGGCTCGTTCCCCTGCGCCGGCCCGGGTGCAGGAGGCCGGGGTTCCCTGGAGGAGCACCTCCGTGTGGTCCCCGCCTCGGCCTCCCGCGCCCCTGCTGCCACTCGCCCCGCCCCGGGCTGCCCAGGGCCCATCTCCCAGGCACAAAATAAATGTTTGCTGAGAGACTGCAGGCTGCTGCCTCATCGTAACTTCAAACCGTCGCCAGGTTTTTTCTTCACAAGAGATTTCCACAAACACCACTCTTCGTGGCTGCTGTAAGAGCTGAGTCACCCAGCATTTGGGGTGAGGACCTTGCAGGCTCTCCGGGCTTTCCATTCACTCCTTCCAGAGGATGATTTAGGGAGAGAGCGTGCACTTACAGACCCATGGCCCTGAAGCGGAGTTTTTTGGATCACATGATCTCTGGCAAGAACCCCGGACTGGGAGGGGGAGGCGACTGGGTAAACGCCTACCTTACACCTGAATTGGGAGGGCCCAACGTTTCCCGACTAGCTGACTCAGAGCTGTCTATGCTGGACGTCGGGCGGGTACTGGTGCGCACGCGCACACATGTGGAACCCTCCGGCAATTCCGTGTTGGGAGCGCGGGGAGGGAGGGGGTCTGGCTGTGAACAGTGCTGCCAGTGAGGTCCAGGGTAGACGGATTAGGTGCACAGGACCTGCTGGTCCCTCTCCAACTCCCTAGCTCCATCCCCTACCTCTCTGGAAGCCCCAGGTTTCTGCCCAAAGACCAGCTTTCCTGGAGGAGAGCTGGTGTGATATTCGAGCCAAGCTCTGTTCTCCCTAGAGAGTGGCCATATGCCTGGGGGGCTCCCGTGTCCACACGGCCCCCGGGAGAAACCACAGGACTTAATGTATGTTCATCGAGTCAGCATCAAGTCCCGAAGTCTGGAAGATGTCTAATTCTCTGATTTTATTTCAAGAAACACCAGTGCTGTCCTTGGACAAAATTAAGGGAAATCTCCAAGAACCACCAAGCTGCCAAAAAGCAAAACGAATACAAGATTCTGTTGATTCTGGGAGTCTCCAAACACAAGTGTCTTTGCCCACGGCCCAGGGTCCCCTGTGCACCTGTCAGTAGCAGTTTCAAGAGCTCATAGTCTCACTGAAGACGCAACTCCAGAGGGTTTACCCTGCTTGAGAAGGCCTGGAAGGCTGGGTGCATAAACAGTAAGAGGCTTGTGACATTTAGATGGGAAACTATATTCACACAAACCCGGAAGCGACAGCTTTGTCCTACATTCTCACCCCAGGAGAGTCCGCAGCAAGAACTCAGCCAGGCCTTCCATTTCCCCTGTTGTAAGATGGGAAGTGTGTGCCTTCGCCCCGCAAATTCCTACGTTGGAGTCTTGCGGGACCTTATTTGGAAATAGGGTCTTTACTGAGGTAATGGAACTCAAATGAGGTTTTTAGGGAGGGCCCTGATCCCATCTGACTTCACAAAGGGAGACATTTGGAGGGGTGCACACGTACCACATGAAGATAGAGATTGGCGTGATGTGTCCGCAAGCCAAGGGATGTCAGGGAAGGCCAGCAAATCACCAGAAGCAGGGGAAAACCATAGAACAGACGCCCCCTCGCCCCCTCAGAAGGAACCAGTGCTGCTGACGCTTGATCTTAGACTTCTAACTTCCAGACCCGTGAGTCCACACATTTCTGGAGCCTCAGCCACCCACCGTGTCCTCTGCCACGGCAGCCCTCAGATCTATTCCACTCGCTGCGAGATGGGAAAAGAAATTCCCAAGATCCTCCCGCCCATCCCAGGGGCTGCCGTGGCAATGACAGAGCTCCTAAAGCTTCCAAGCCACCAGGATGGACACGTATGCGTCCGTCAGCTGAAGGGGCCCTCGCGCCCCGAGCCTGCGGTCTCTGCAGTGTCTCCATGGCAGGAACCGGCTCCCCCTCGTGCCACCCTCGTCCTAGAAGGGACCACCGTGGTAGAACAAGAGTAGAAAGTAGAACCAGACACACTATTGACCTCCGTCAGAGGCAAACGCTGGCCCGAGGGCCAGATCCAGTGCTCCATCTGTCTTTGTACAGCCCATGGACAAAGAATGTTTTCATATTTTTAAATAGTTTGGGGGGGAATAAAAACAAGACTATTTCGTGATATGTGACATGAGTACTGTATGAAATTCAAACCGCAGGGTCCATAAGTCAAGTTGTACCGAACCATGAGCCACGCACATGGTTCTGTCTGTCATTCTGTCTGTCGTTCTTTGCTCTGTCTGTCATTCTGTCTGTCGTTCTTTGCTCTGTCCAGGGCACAGCAGCGGGGCCAGGGACCTATGGCACACGAAGCCGGAAATAGTCACCGTCTACCTTCTACAGGGAAAGAAAGCCAGCCGACCCCGTTTCTCTACCGGCCCTCCTTGCGCAATGGGGCAAAGGGCCAGGCCGTGGCTGGCTCAAGCCAAGGGGAAGTGGGCATGTATCCACAGGTGCCTGGCTAACGCCAGACGTGCTGGCCAAGATCGCAGGTAGGATGAGATGTGGCAACAGGCGGAAAAGAAAACGAGAGGGGTTGTGGCAGAAACACAGAGGCCTTTTGGGACACTTCATCGATTCAAAATTGTTATCTAGACCTACCTCTGACCTCAGTAAGGGAGGCATCTTTGACCTCCCTCAGGCAGCGGGGACCTTCCCTCCAACCCCCCAAGTGCAACACCATCAGTCTTTATGCAAATGACCCTCAAGACAAAGCGGGATCTCATGGCTTGACCGTGGACTTCATCCCAGGTTTTTGGTTATGGAAGAAAGCCACTCCACTCCAAGATGAAAGTAAAACTGAAAACAGCACTTTGCTAGCGGGCAAAGGCCATTGTATTTAATGTTATCAAAATCAATACTCTTAACGGTTTAACTGACAACGTACTTAGGTTGGTGGTGGATGGTAGAGCCCGGTGACAGTGTCTGAAATCTCACCTGGTCTATGCGGTGACCGTTTCTTACACAGAACGTGGCCCCGGCTCACTGACCTTTCCCATAATCACACAACATTTCAAATCTTACAGAGCGTGTGATAGATCCTTTCCTCTCTCCTGTGCCAACCCTGTATTGAAACTTAAGCACAAATGGGGCACGTGGGTGGCTCAGCTGTTAAGTGTTCGGCTTTGGCTCAGGTATGATCTTGTGGCCCATGAGTTCGGGCCCCGTGTCGGGCTCTGTGCTGTCAGCTCAGAGCCCAGAGCCTGCTTCTTCATGTTCTGTGTCTCCCTCTCTCTCTGTCCCTCCCCTGCTCCTGCTCTGTGTCTCTAGCTCTCAAAACTAAACATAAAAAATTAAAAAAAAATAAAAACCAGAAAATTAAGCACAAAGGGACAGGGGTTTATTAAGACAGACAAGCAGACACCCACGGTGGTTTATTTACGGGTCCATCCGTTCACTCTGCACGACTCTGGGTTCCTCTGGGGCACCTGACGTGGGAACAAGTCCATGGTTGGTCACCATGTGTGGCTGGCTGGCGTTTCTGGCTGTCCTTCCTCCCCGGGGGGTGGGGGGTGGGGGGTGGGGGGTGGGGAGGGAGGCTTCGTCTGTGTGTGTGACGAAGACACTCTGTCCCGTCTGACACGTGGACTCGCACGCCTGCGGCCAGACGCTGCCCCCCCTCCTCTGGGTTTCTGTCCCTCCTGGCTGCAGCGGGCGGGGGGGAGGGGGGGCAGTTACGGAAATCTTTCTGTGTTTAATGATCACATAACACAGATGGGCAAGTGTCCACAAGTGCAGTTTCCACAACGATCAAGTGGAGTACTTCGCAGAGGCTCGGTTAAGGTCGGGCTGCCAAATCCAACGACATTAAACATTTGAGGGGAAAAAAAGAAAACTGGACTCGGGCTGCCTCACCGGCGTCTCTGGGCTGTTCTGTGACTTGAAGCTGGAAATCAGGAAGGTGTTTGTGACTCAGGCCAGACTCTGCTCTCAAACTCACTCAGAACAGACCTTCCCCCGACGGAAGAGGCATGGACATGGCTTTTTGCATTAAAAAAGAAAAAAAGGAAAGTTAGTCTTCTTCCAAGCTTTGACTCACTTTTCCACCTTGCTGGGTAGTTACGTGAGGATGTGGTGGTCTGACCGGCTCCTGGGCTGTGGAAGTTCAAGTCCAGTGTCGGGACAATGAAGGCGAGTTCCCCAGGGCGGCGTCCTGGGCTTCTGATTCTGAGCCCCGCAGCTTTTCCCGAGAACAGATGGGAGATGGGCTCCAGGCAGGGCGCGGCGCCCGGGAGCGGCCCCTGAGGTGGGAGATGGCCGCGCAGATGCAGGCCTTCTGTGGGTCCACTTTCCAGCTGGCCCTCCACCAGCTCCACGGCCTTGAGTCTGGGCCTCGGTTTCCTCAAGCGTAAAACAGGGCTCTCCAGGCCATGCAAGAGTCTATCTGATTAGACTTCTCTTTTTCCGCTTTGGAACGCAAAAGGCCAGATACTTAGTGCCGACTACAGAGTAGAAACCCCACAAAATGTCTGGGGAATAAATGGTTGAGAACCTAATCTTTTTTAAAAAATTTTTTTTGTTTACTGTTTTTATTTATTTTAGAGAGAGAGAGAGAGCATGAGCAAGGGAGGGGCAGTGAGAGAGGGAGACACAGAATCCGAAGACAGGCTCCAGGCTCTGAGCTATCAGCACAGAGCCCGACACGGGGCTCAAACCCACGAACCGTGAGATCATGACCTGAGCCGAAGTCGGACGCTTAACTGACTGAGCCATCCAGGCGCCCCGAGAACCTAACCTTTCACATCCGCCACTAGGCATGGTTCTCCTGCGTCAGGTTCACTGGAGGCCCCCGTAAAACAGACTGCTGGGCCCCATGGGTGACAGCGATGCACCTGGTCCCTGGAACACACTTCGAGAACCACGGGTACAATGCGTGATGGTTGATAACACGCTTTTCCATTCAGCCTCTTGGCCAGTTCCCACGCCGGGAGGTGGGCAAGGCACATCCTGTTGCGCCCATTTCCGAGATGGGAGAACAAAGGCTGGACACTTTCAATGGCCAGCCAAGGTCGAATGGTGGAGAGCAGGGGTAACGAGGCACGGCGCCAGGCCAGCACCGGGGACGGAGCCACAGAATCACGGGCAAATGCAAAGCCAGTGGAGGAGGGCAGAACAGGCTGCAGCAAGACTGATGTCTCCGAGGGAGGGAGTAAGATGAAAAAAAACACAACCAAACAAAAACCCTCCCAAGGCTTTTCAAGCAGGAGGAGATCAAAGCGCCCACTTGAACCAGGCACAGGGAGTTGAGGAGAGTCCGGGGCGAGCGTGTGGGGCCCAGAGCCTCCCCAGCCACGTGGAGGAGGCTGGCGTGCTGAAGACTCCGACGCTGTTAGACGCGGAACGGGGACCGAGTCCCGGCTCCGTCTGAACGCTGTGACCACGGGAAGTCACACCCCTTCTCCTCAGTGGTGGGCAGAGTGGGGGACCACCGGCTCCGGCTGTGTTCCAGAACCCCGCAGCTCCCACCTCCCTCGGGGGGAGCCCAGGGCCGCCAGCCACCTGACCCCTCGGGTCCTCCTTCCTGGGGTCCGATCTTCACCCTGGCAACCCGTCACCGCAGCAACAGTGAAAGAGGCAAGAAGGAAGAAATGTGGCTGGAGCCCCGGGGTCGGCTTTTCCAGAGGATTCCGGTTCCCTGCCACGCCTGACTCATCCCAGACTAAGGCCCTTGGGAGCCCCCGCCCCTACTCGGCTCTGGGAAGGGGCTCCGAGCCTCCCCGCTGGGACCGTCACACCCACAGTGTGGAAGGCCCAGCCCGAGCGCTGGAACAAAGGGCAGAATACTTACTAGGAGCATTCAGGATTCGGAATTCCTTACACTTGACTCGTATCACAGACCACTGCCCTCCCCCTATAACAAGCCATACCCGCAGAGCAGAGACAGAAACTGGGTCAGTGACAGAATCGCTGGGATAAACATTTTCTGACGCCCGAGACCTGAATAAGGTTACAACGGGACCATCCTGTATTTTTAAGTATTTATCCACAATGAATCTGCAGTTTCCAAATCTCTTTGTTGAGGTAAGCACAATGTTATCCAGAAACGCAAAGCAGCCCCCAACCTCAGGGAATACCCTACTTTTTAAGCTTTGTAAAAAATGCAATCTTCAAAAAAAACATTTAAAAAAGTTAGGAAAACCCTGCAAACTTGGAAAAGCCACCGGAGCCGTGTGCACCCGGGGAAAGGTTCCCCTGGTGGCCGCCATCCCCCAGCAAGGCTGGAGGCCACAGCTGTGTGGAACGTCACCTCCCTGTCAGTCCCCCAGCTCCCAGCTACCCGGTGACCCGTGTGAAACTGGGCCAGAACACAGCAGCCCGGGGCGTTAGTAGGGGCCACGAAGGTGGGTTCCGACTCCCATCTCGCACCTCCCCACAAAGTCGCCTGTGCCCGTCCCGTGGGCGTCTCCCGGGGACTGCTCCGGACACAGTGCTGGCCTTTGTCACAAACAACCACCAATGAAACATGAAAGGTTAAGAAATGACTCCAGGGGCACCTGGGCGGCTGCTCAGTCGGTTAAGCATCCCGCTTCGGCTAAGGTCATGATCTCAGGGTTTGTGGGTTCGGGCCACGCATCGGGCTCTGTGCTGACAGCTCAGAGCCTGGAGCCTGTCTTCGGATTCTGTGTCTCCCTCTCTCTCTGACCCTCCCTTGCTTTTGCTGTCTCTCTGTGTCTCTCAAAAATAAATAAAAAACAGAAAAAATAATTTAAAAAAATAGACACGACTGTAAACACCGCTCGTTTGGGTTTGGGGGACATGAGCTTAGAGGGTCCGCTGGCCCCTCTGTCACCTCACTGCCCCCCACTGGGCCTCTGCTCCTCATAAAGCTCCTCATAAGAACCCGGGGCCCCGCATTCCGGGGCTGGAAGGGAGAGCAGGCGGGGAAATTCGAGGCTGGAAACGGAAGACAAGAGACAGAAAGTGCTCAGACGAGCGCAGAACGCGGTGTGAGGACCCCTGGAGGGCGAAGGGGCTGCTGGGCGCAGAAGGCGCCACCCGGCGACTCTCAGGGGAGGACGCCCGGCACGCGGGGCAGAAGTCCTTCTGTGAGGACGTGGCCCGTGATCTCTGTGCCCCCTCATCCCCACACACCTGCGCGTCCCCTGATGACCCTCGGAACACCTCCTGTCACACTGACGGCCGACGGTCATCCGGCCAGACCCTGCTGGCTCTCAGCTCTTGCTGGAGGGAGCGAAATACCAACCTCTTGTCCCCGGGGACAGTCACCAGGTCTGGACTTGACGAGGGCCTCACGGTTTTGGATCCGCCACCCTTCGCTGTGCTGAAAAGGGCTCTCCAGACGGGCAGGCGTGATGGCGGACGCTGCCCAATCACAGCACCCCAGGCCTCCCTCGTCGCTCAGCCTGCGGGGACACGGTCCCGGGGCGGCCCTGGGGTTAGCGCCCCAGCCTCCTGTCCTCCAGAGGGACGGTCCCATGGCGTAGTCACACGGCTCCTTTGGATGGTCCCCGGCATGAAGGAACCCCGGCATCGCACTGACCGTGAGCTCAGAAGCCCACGCTGCGCTTGCTCAGCCCCACGCTCATCTCGCACCCCTGGCTCCCCACTACCGGTCCCCGAGTCCTGACCTCAGGCTCTGCACTCAGGGCGCCCAAACCAGAACAGATGGCAAATGTGAAACAGACACCGACCCGTTCTGCTCCCGTTCCATTCATAAGATACATTTATATTTGGCTAAACTGGAGAAAAGCAAAGCGTGGTCACACTCCAACTGACCTTTCACATGAAAAGGAATGTGCTGTGGCTCACGTCCAGGCTGGAGGTCAAGGCCACCAGAGCTCACGGCGCCCAAGGACTTCTTGACATCAGTTCAGGCCCTAGTTCAGATCCCAGTTCAGGCCCCGCGGCCCCAGCTCAGAAGCCCACCCCAGCCTTCCGGAAGCACCACAAGGTGCCCTGCTCGCCCGGCCACCTGCTCATGCAGAGCCCGGCTTTCCCGAGCCATCGAGGCTCTCCTAGGTTTGGACCCGGACCACCCCAGCCTCCTTAGCGCCCACCACCCATTCCTTTCACTGACCAGCTCAGCTGCCCCACCCTTACAACTCCTACACCCACATCCTGCCTCCTGCAGGGAAGGCCTCCACAGGCCCCTTCCAGCCCATACCCACCCCCCACAAAGCCCGTCACCAGCTCTTGGTGACACTCCCTACCCCCCACTTCCAGGCCTCAGGCATGTGTGAGCTCCCCCACCACCCGCGTCCCCGGGGGTGAGTCTGAGCGCTCAGGCCCTCCGGCACCCTCCCACTCCTGGCCTTCCACCGGGCAGACAGGACTCTGCGTTAGCGAGCTGCCTGCCCCAGGCCAGGCTGTGAGCCCTGAGGCACGCCGTGTGACCGCCAGCCTCAGCTCCGTGCTGACAGCGGCCGGCCCCGGGCTGGCATGAGGACGGAGCAAAGCCACACGTGTGTCCCCAAGTGCCACAAGCCAGGCAGCCACAAGCAGGCGGTGCCCCCTCCGTACCTGGGAGAGGCCCAGGCACCACGAGAGACCAAGAGTCAGGATTGCAAAGAATGGGCGGGGCTCAGGTGGCCACTGGACCTCCAGAGACACCCCATTAAATCTGACTGTCGAATACACAGCAAAGGATTATATTGGTGTAAATATGTCCCAAATGGTCAAATATACCTGGATATCATGCATTTTTCCTTACTAAACCTAGCAGCCCTACAGGGGTGGGACCTCAGGGGGAGAGGTGCGACGGGGCCTCGCAGGGGGGAGGGGGGCGATCAGCAGCCAAGCCCACGGGGTCCACGCCTCCCAGACTTGGCGAACAAAGAGGTGCACTCCGGATAGTGACTTCCCACGAAAGAACTTTTTAAACCAGAAAATAATTCTTGCCGGCTTGAGAGAAGGGCTGTGGCCACGATATTTTTCCACCCCTGCGTCATCTGCAAGAAAACTCACAAACATGCAGCCACTCTCCCGACAACAAAGATCTCCATGGAAACGGATCACCTCCATCCCGAAAATCATGACTTCACCTCGCATTCCACCAGAAACCGACTACAGATTGTTACCAGAAAAATCCTTGTGCAAACACACACACGCCAACTGCCACTGAATGGCAGGAAATGTAGTTGCTTTTTCTAATTTTAACTTTCTCTAGGAATGTACTTGTTCTAAACACGCAGGGCACATTCTCCCCAGACCCACATTCCTTCGGGGCGGGACTACAGAGCAAAATGCAGGTTTAGAGTTGCCGGAAGGGGAGGGGGGAGGGGCGCTGAGCCCCAGGCCCAGCACTGACTCATGGATTTCTTCAAAATGACAGAGACTGACAGGAGCTCCTTGGAGAGCAAAGTACTCCCGGACCAGGAGCCTAATTACATAGGCGCAGCCATGGCATCCACACAGGACCGCAGGCCAGAAGTGGAACCCTCCAGAGCAATTTTGCAGATTACCCCCTCGGGAGAGGATTCAGAATGTATTTCACTGAGACTGTGAAAGGCCCTGTGGCCCAGTGACAAACTGAGAAGCAAGGTTTGCAACACTCAAAGCCGAGAAAGTTTCATTTTCCAGGAAAATTCAAAGAAACCCTGCAATCCAATAAGGAAAATGGGTTAAAAACCCTGAAAAGTCCCTTCACCTTGGAAGAAACCGGAAGAGCTGATAAACATTAGTATATATCGATAGTCAAGAAAGCATAAATTAAAGCAATCAGATGGCCTCCCATCCATCAGACCTTCTCTGTAACTGCGCTCTGGTCCCTACAAGTTAACTGAAGTATTAACATACAGTGGGAAACCACACTTGAGTAAAAGTCAATAAACTACAGCTCTATGCATCACAGCACGAGGAACCTCAGGGACGCGATGTGCAGCCAGAAAGGAACTCTCAGAAGCATATGCCTCAGTTAGCCAGTGCTGCGTAACAAATGACCCCACACTACACATGTTTATTATTTCGTGGTTTCTGTGGTCAGAGGTCCAGATGTGGCTCAGCTGGGTCTTCAACTTCAGGCTATGATCAGGACCTCAGCCAGGGCTGGGGGCTCATCTGGAAGCCCCCCACCCATGCTCATGTACTTGCTGGCAGCATTCAACCCCTTGCTGGCTACCGGACCCAAGGCCTCAGGTCCTTGCCAAGTGGCCCTCTCCATATGGCATTCTGCTTAATCAAAGCCAGCAAGAGCTAAAGTCCGTTATCAAGCAGTTAGAATCCTAGGCAACCAACCTAATCATTAAGTGGGCACCCATCACCAGAAGAATCCTACCAGAAGTGGGTTGCTGGGGCCAGCCACACCAGGGGGAGGGATCACCCAAGGGCGTGGACCCCCTTAGGTGGGGATGACTGGGGACCCTCTTAGGGCTGGCCAGACCTCAGTGCAGCCTTCCATCTATGCAAACGTTACAGATGTGAAAACCGGAGGACAGCGCTTAAGGCCCTGATGTTTATTGGCCTATGAGGAAAAACTATAAGTAGCAGGGGAAAACCACAAAGTTCAGATTAGGAGCCACTGGAATACTTACGCTATCTTGAATAAACCACACTGGGGGCAGGGTGAGCGGAGGCTGGCATGGGGGAGGGGCCAGGACCTCAACGGCAAAGTTCTACTTCCCGGCCTGGGTCGTGGCTATCTGTCCATACAGGCGTCCATTGTTTTTGTGATTTTCAGTCCAACCCCATTTGTGTGCTCTACATTCTCAAGGTTTGGGGACCGCAGCGCTGGCCTTCGGCACCTCACAGGAGAGGCAGGGTGGGCGCCCAGCACCCTGCCGCCGCCATCTCCTGTCCGCCCCGCCCCCACAGAAACAGACCAGCTTTGACCTAGAAGCAGGGCCCACCTAGAAATCCTTGTCTCCCTTCCCAACACACCAAGTTCAAAGGCCACGCTCTACCTGGAAGCCTCCTCCTCTGAGGCTGCATTATGACTCAGAAGGGGCCCCACCTCTTCCCCCAGCTCCCTTCCTTGCAGTTAAAGGTGGGGCCAGAAGTGCTGCAGAACTCTGTCTCCCTTCATTGGGCCGGGGGCTCCCCTCCAGGGCCTTGAAGTGCCCTGTGTTTGGTGGTGGTGGTGGTGGGTGTTACCTCTGGAGGCAACTGCAAACAAGAACCATTGATTGCTGGAAGCTGGGAGTCACCCAGACCACATCCTGTCTGGCTGCAGCCCCGATTCAATCATGCCAATACTGCCGAACAAAAGAACTTTCTACGCAGGCTTGCAGCAGGGAACCGGCCCGGCCAGAGTTCCCTGCACGGGTCAGCCCTGGTCGGCAGTGTGGCCTGACTGCGTGCCAGCTTGGACTCCAGGGCTTACGGGGCAGGCAGAGCCTCCAGGCCGGGGGGAGAGACGGCGCCTGGGACCTTGCATTTTGCCCAGCTCTGCACACCCTGGTCCCAGCAGGCCCTCAAACAGTCATGGCGTGAATGAGTGAATGAAGCGCTTCTCCAGATGGTGTGAGAAATGCAAACTATCAGCGGATCATCTAGGGGAGACCAAACTGCTGCTAGCACTGACGGCCACAGCCACCTTGCTCCCCGAACGCCAGCTCCCTTGCTGCCCCGGTGGCAGCTTGAAAGGGAGGAAGGGACACAAGGAATAAAGACTTCTGAAGTCCGGCCCCTGAACACCAGGCCTGCTCCGGGAGAGACTGCACTGCCTATTTCTGCTAGAGAAGGCACCAGAAAATGTGTTTTCTCTAACATACCTTAAGCATGTAAGGAATTTGGACAAGTTTCTTCCACGACTGGATGGGGAATGTTGTGGTTTTTAACTGAAACGTGCCGCAAGGCTCGATCAGAGACGAAGAACCACAACCCGGGTTTGAGAAGCAAAGGGAGGCCAGGGGAAGGAGCTTCTGGAAAGCCCGGGAAGCCGTGAAGGGGTCTCCCTGGGGCAGTCAGGACTGTAAAGGCGCCATCCTGGCTCGGTGTCACCTCCCAGGAGCCCTCGGGGCCCCAGGGCTCGTCTCTGAGCTGGGTGGAGCGCAGAGACTCCCAGGTGGCTGGTGCTCACCCAGTGCAGGGCCTGAAAGCACAGAGCGATGTGCGCGGGTGCAAACACAGGGGCCGGGAAAGGCCACCTGTCCCACCTGTCCCACCTTGAGCACCTACGGGCAGACTCTGGACCCCGCAGGGCTTGGAGGCCCAGCTCCCACCCTCTCTTACCTGCAGGCCCTCAGCAGCCAGCAGAACTGCTCATATCTCAAAAGAGGGGCAAAAACGGTGTCCTGTCACAGGGCTGCCGTGGGCAGTGAACAGCGCCAAGTCCACGGCCAGCACCACAGAGGGCTCACAGCTGTTCTCTGATGACGGAACCCCAGGTGCGCACGCACCGGCCATGTGGACGCTCCCAAGTGTACCGCTCCCACCCCCTGCCGCCTCCTGTCTCCTCGCTGAATCTCGTCCCTTGACTCACAGGGTCAGCTTATCTCCCAGTCCATCCTTCCAGCAACATTTCAGCCCCAGCCCCAAAGCCTGAAGCATGAGCCCACACCTCCCAGACGCCACACCACTGTCAGCCCAGAGCCCGGATTGAGATGCTCCTGATCGCCGAGGCTGCAGCCACTAAAAGTGCAGTCTCTGGTCAGAAATGCACCTACTCCAGACCTACGGGGCCAGAATCTGCATTTTAACAGGATCCTGGGGGTGAGTCCTGAGCACGTAAGATCTGAGAAGCGCTGCGCTGGGACGGCAGGTCCAGCCGGAGACCAGCATCCGGCCACACGCTCTGGGTCCTGGAAGAGAGACCCCTTCCTAAGATTCCGAGCCCCGTGCCTGTGCGGGTGTGTGCACCAGGCACCTACACTGCTCGCTCCCTGCCCCCGACTCACCGCATCCACCGGAAACCTCTCAAGGAACAGACGCCTGAAAGCAGCCCTGGGTGCTGTGTGCACCCTTGGTGCGTACACAGAGGGCCAACCCATCCTGTTTTCCACAATCGACCTGAGCTGCTGACAGGATCGGCGGGGCGCTGGCCCCAACACCTGTGCCCGCTCTGGAGCCCAAGGGTCCGGACTGCGAGTTTCAGAGCAGCTTGTAAATGGTCCCATTGTCTCTGGGCTCTGCTACCTTTCTCAAGTTCACCTGGCAAAAAGATGACCCGTGTTTGTGTTGAGAAGCCAGCTCCCTCGTTGGCCAGGAGAGCGGCTCCCTCTAGAATGTCCGGTCCAGGAGAGAACAAAGAATGTGCTGACGAAAGGAGGCAGGCCACGGCCTGACCCGAAGCGGACCGGGCCCATTGCACTTGGCTTTGTAGAGAAGGGCCGTTTCGGGCCAGGGTGTGGGGGCCCCGGGGCCTGGCCAGCCCGCCGTTGCCCACTTGTTTCTCTGCCACCTTTTTGTCTACTCTGAAAGATACACGCTCTTTTAGGATAGATCTAGATTTCTGGAAAAGCTGGGAGGAAAACACAGGGCCGTATACCACTCAACCACCAGTCTCCCCCGTTACCAACCTCTCACGCTAGGACGGTGCACTCGTCCAACGGGGACCTGACGGAGGTACGTGGTAATGCACTAAAGTCCATTCTTTACCCAGAATCCCTTGGTTTTTTGCCCCCAGCGCCCTTCTTCTGTTCCAGGAGCCCCTCCAGGACACCACGTGACATTCAGTCTGGTCTCCCAGGGCTCCTCAGGGTTGTGACATTTCACTTCCTGCTCCCCACCCCCCAGCCTTCTCCTTTCCAGGCCCCAAACTCTGCAAAGTGCGAGGCAGCTGCTGGCCGGGCCGTGCACGGCCTGTTCCCAGGGGCAAGGCCAGCATGTGTGCCAGGAGCATGCCACACGCGCCTGCGATCAGGGTTTTATGATTATCCCCATTACAAAGCGCCACGTGTCCCAGACAGGCAGGCCTGCCGTGGCTAAAGATGAATTATATCCCCCTCCAGTGTGGATGCGCTGACTGGTTCGGATCCGCCTAAGTGCCTCCCGCCTCCCACTCATCAGCCAAGAAGCACCCAACATCACCCAGGGAACACCGCAGGGAGGGAGGAAGTAGTGAGGAGCTGGAGCTGTGCCCCACAACGAATGCCTTATTTTTCCTGAGCTAGGAAAGCCCAGGCCAGGGAGGGAAGGAGTCCCCCGACTCTCGGAGCACCAAGGGCCACGAAGACATAAAGGGTCAGCCCATCACCGAGTCAGGAGCCTCGGGGCCAAGTCAGGCTGAAGGTCCCGGAGGCACCGGCCTCCGAGCTGTGATTCGGGGTCCCTGACAGCTGAGAGCCGTGTGCCCACAGGCTGAGCCACCCCACCGGCTCTGCCCAACGAAGTATCTCCCAGGGAGCACGCGGGGTCAAGTCCACCGTTCCCGGGGATCTCTGAATGAACTTTCCCACGGCTGACGAGGAGCTGACCCACAACAGCAGAGAACATTCCTTGTCAGAGGCTCAGAAGCCTCCCAACCACACCTGTCAGGCTAGACCCGGAGGACACTTGGCATTGGGCTCGCAGTCCCCGTGGGCAGGGCCCCTGCAGTCCCCTCAAATCCGGGCTGCAGAAGGGCAGCAGGGCTGAGGGAAGGGAGAGAAAGCACCTCCTGTCTGTTCCAGAAGGCTCGAAATGTGTATTTCTTCTCCCAGAGCTGGAATGGCTCCGAGGCCGGTGGCTGCCACCCACAGCGTGGTCCCCAACGCTTCGCTGGCTTGATTTCAGAACACAGAGGGTGCGGAACGGCTTCCGCCAAGGGAGGGCGCCTGTCCAGCAACCAAGACTGGCCGGGGGGCACAGGAGCGGGGGGAAGGGGCTCCTGCTCTCAGTCAACGCGGGGGGTCGTGACGAGGGTCAGCCAATAACACCGCCCGAGCGAAAGGGCAGGTCTGCAGAGCGGGGCACGAAGGGCCCCATTTCTGAGAGAATGTCGCAGTGATTTATCTCCCAGGGATGAGCCACGGGTGGTCAGAGGACTCGGAACTTCTTCCGCAGGCTGCGTTTTCTAAGCCTGAGAAGCCTGGGTCGCTCCTAAACAGAACAGACGATGAAGGGCCACGCTTTGAGGTCACTGGGCGGCTTCTGGGCTCAGATTCCAGGTCCCCTGGGGTGTGAGTGTGTGTGTGTGTGTGTGTGTGTGTGTGTGTGTGTGTGTGTGTGTTTTAGATGCCACTCATCACAGGGGACTTTTATTATACAGGTTCTTTAAATAATCCGCAAGGGGGAAGGTGGCTTTCTGGGAGTAACGCCAGGGGCCCGGGGAAGGCTGCTTCCCTCTTTTCACAAAGCAACTCCTCCTTCTAGATGGTCTATTCAGAAATAGGGTCCGGGGGCACCTGGCGGGCTCAGTGGGTTGAGTGTCCCACTCTTGATTTCGGCTCAGGCCATGATCTCATGGTTTGTGGGGGGTCAAGCCCCAAATCAGGCTCTGTGCTGACAGTGCGGAACCTGCTTGGGATTCTCTCTCCCTCTCTACCCCTCCCCCGCTCAAGCTCGTGCTCTTTCTAAATAAATAAACAAACAAATAAATAAACAAATAAATCAGAAGCCCCCAAGCTACTGTGCGCTGGGAGAAAGCCCGGGAGGACATCCAGGACAATTCGCTGGAGTTTTCCTCGCGGCCACCAGCGGTGCTTGTCTCTATAAAGGAAAGGGACCGTCAGAAGCACTTTATGGAGAATCTCAGTAAATAAATGGCACTTGCAGAGTGGACCAGGCAACAAGCACATGGAAAGACACTCCCTATCAATCATCATGAGCACTGATCATAAACCACACGGCGGCACCACCTCGCTGCGTGACGGCGACTCCTATGAAACAGACAGAACCAGAGAACAGGTGTTGGGGACTGCGTGGACGAACCGGGACTCCAGCATCCTGGGGCGGTGACGCAAAAAGGTGCAGCCCTGGTGAAAACACGATGGCAGGGCTTGGAAAAGCAGAAGCCAGGGGGCGCCTGGGGGCTCAGTCGGATAAGGGCCCGACTCTTGGTTTCGGCTCAGGTCATGATCTCGCGGTTCGTGGGTTCGAGCCCTGCGTTGGGCTCTGCGCCGGCAGTGTAGATGGAGCCCTGCTTGGGATTCTCTCTCTCCCTTTCCCTCCGCCCCTCCTCTGCTCACTCTCTCTGTCCCTCTCTCAAAAATAAATTAACTTTAAAAATATTTTTAAAAATCAAAACTAGAACGGCTGATATGGTCCAGTGATCCCACCTATGGGTATACATCCAAAATGACGGAAAGCAGGGCCTTGAAGCTATTTGCACACCTGTGCTCACGGCAGCATGATTCACAAGAGCCGAGAAGTGCAACCAGATGTGTGCGGGTGGGTGGGAGGCATGAAGAAAGCGGGGTCTGTCCTCACAATGGGATTTCTTCTGCCTTGAAAGGAAGAAGATCCAGGCAACACGCTACAGCCCAGAGGAACCGGACCACATCGTGCTGGGGGACATAAGCCAGTCACAGAAGGACAAATACCGTATGACCCACTCATCGAGGGGTGTCTGACACCGTCCGTAGGATTGAGAAGTAGAGAGGTGGCCCCCAGGGTGGGATAGAGGGGGTGGGGGCGGGGAGGAAGGAACGGGGAGGTTTATGGGTAGGTCTCGGTTTTGCAAGGTGAAAAAAGTTAGGAGCTCTGTGGCACACTCATGTGAACACACTTTACACTACTGGAGTACACACTTAAAACACCATTACGATGGCAAATTTCATATTATGTATTTTTTTTACAATGAAAAATAAGTTTCTGAGAGAGGGAGGTCACATACAGCCTCCTTCATTCCCTCAGGTTGTGGACACAACAGCAACATGTAACCACTCCCTGAGTCGGCTGGTGCCCCACAGGACAGGTCCGAAGCAGAAAAAAAACAAAATCCCCCATTCCACTTGTTTTAAGCGGCAAAAGTGGCCTTGCCCCCCAAAACTAATAAACAAAAAAGAAGACCTTCCCCGAACAGCACTTGAGCACACAGACACAGAAACCCAAGCGAGGCAGGTCAGCCCAATGGAATCAGCCCAAGAGGTCAAGGTCAGTCAAGGTCACTTGGACGAGGAAAGCTGCCAAGACCCCGGGAGACAAGAGACTCGCTTTTCACCTTCTACGTGTCTTTCGTACTTGGAATTGTTACAAAGCACAAATTATTCTTCCAACACACATTTAGGCACGCTAAACGTTTAGAAAAAACATCATGTTGGGAATGAGAACCAAGATTTGTATTCCAGTGGGGGGAGGGGCCACTCCAACCCCGGGATTTTCCGTCTCAGCTGGGCCTCCGGTCACCTTAAGGTGCTTTTAAATTTAAAGATGCAGAGGCCCCGGCCCCTGGCCAACTAACTCTCTAGGGAAGGAGGGAAGGGGCCTCAGCGATATTTGTAATCCTCACAGGTGACATTCTAAACCGGCTGAGATTTAGGGGCACCTGGGTGACTCAGTCAGTTAAGCATCTGACTTCTGCTCAGCTCATGATCTCGTGGTTTGTGAGGTCAAGCCCTGCATCAGGCTCTGTGCTGACAGCTGGAGCCCCGAGCCTGCTTCAGATTCTGTATCTCTCTCTATCTGCCCCTCCCCTGCTTATACTTTGTCTCTCCCTGCCACTCAAAAATAAATAAACATTAAAAAGAATTTTAACCTACTGAGGTTTGGACATATGCCAACACTTCCCTTATGGTCAGAAGAAAAGTGGGGGGGGGGGCGTGGGTGGCTCAGATGGTTGGGCGTCTGGCTCTTCATTTCAGCTCAGGCCATGGTCTCATGGCTCCTGGGACTGAGCCCCACGTTGGGTTCTGCGCTGGGATTCTTTCTCTTTCCCTCTGCCCCTCCCCCTGCTCGTTCTCTCTTTTCTTCTCTCTCTCAAAATAAATAAGCTTAAAAAAAAAAAGTAAGGATGCCTCCTGCGCCGGGGCTCATTACTAATGCTGGTGACTGCGGAGTTCTGACCGGTGTCTCTGGAACTGAGACGTGAGGACCCCGAGGGTCCCTGCGGGTGGGGGGCGGCCATTTAGCCTCAAGGCCTCAGGAAGAGAGTCCCACGGGGCAGGAAGCAGCAAAAGCAAAGCCCAGGGGCACAAAGGCACATCGCTTAGGGGACCACCGTGGAGTGTTGGGGACTGGCCTGGTGGGCGGAAGGAAGAGCAGGCTGGAGGTACAACTGCTCCCGTCCCCAGAGGCAAGCCACGCTGAAAGGTCTCGGCTTACTCTGCAAAGCCAGGACGGCCTCCGAGACGTGCAGGCCGGACTGTATTTCCAGTTCTCAGGGAAGAGCAAAGGGCCGTGGGTGAACCGTGTCCCGCACGCCGTAGCCACCAGTGTGCCTTCGAGGAGGGAACCGATGGATGAATGAATGGATGCAGAACAAGGGGGCGGCCAGGGTCACAGAGCCACAGGGCTCAGCTGACATCCGCGCTCACGGGGCGCGACATGGCTGTGGGGTCCCACAGAAAACCTGCCAGCACACATCATGTCACGTCCCAAATACAGAGATGGGGGCTCAAGGCGCTAAGGCAGGGGCTGGGACCTGGACTGTCACCACAGCCCAGAGTCACCCCCCGGTGACACACACAACATCAAAAAGCTGCACACAGGCCTGGAAATCCGACTAATCAGATCCTCTTCGCCACAGAAACTGGGTGATAGGATCGGGAGACACAAAAGCACCCAAGTCCCACTTCTCCGTGAAAACTGGGCCGTGGGCCCCGAAGAGAGGAGGGGTGGAGACAGGAGCCCGGCCACGATTCTCGCGGGGCCCAAGGGGCAGAAGCCACGAGAAGCGCACGCAGTCTCCACAGACGTCAGGCCAGCTCCGCGGGAATGCTCCCCACTTCCTCTCGAGCTGAGCAGACCACAGCCCCAGTACCGGGTCGAACCCCCAAATCTAGAAGAAGGGGCTCACCAAGAACCCCAAACCCTTCAGATCAGGTGGCGACAAACCCAGCGGTAGCGCCGATTCACCAAAGTCCAGAAAGGGGCCTTCCCCCAACGGATGGCTTGCACGCGGCCTGAAGTCCAACTGAATCAAAACGACCCAGAAACCAGGACCGGAAATGTTGAACACACACAAAAGAGGAATTTTACACTGACAAAACTAAAACTGTAAAGTGACAAAAAGAGCTGATTTATCATGCTCAAAAACTGTTCGTGGAGGGGCGCCTGGGTGGCCCAGTCGGTTAAGCATCCAGCTTTGGCTCAGGTCATGATCTCACGGCTCATGGGTTCGAGCCCCGCATCGGGCTCTGTGCTGGTGGATGGCTCGGAGCCTGGAGCCTGCCTCGGATTCTGTGTCTCCCTCTCTCTCTCTGCCCCTCCCCTGCTCGTGCTCTGCCTCTCTCTGTCTCTCAAAAACAAATAAGTGCAAAAAATTTTTTAAGAAACAGCTAGTGGTAATCCAGAGAAAACGACAGAACTATGGTCATCTCTGGGAACGGGAGCCCAACTCTTGAAACCCGACAGGCCCACACACGGGACATACGGCGCCCAACGTAAAACACAGCGTCGTCGATTCATTGAATCAACCTTCATCAGACTCCCTGTCCCAGAGAAAAAACAACTGCTGTGCAAGCATCCAAGGAATACTCGAAAACACTGGAAGCATTCCTGAAGCCCTCACGGAGCCCCAGTGCAGGGATACCAGAGGTTAACTAGAAAATAAGAGGGAAGAAAGAGAGAAAAAGAGAAAAGGACAAAAAATAAATACTTAAAAAAATTAACTTAGGTTTAAGAGGATATTAAGGTAAAGACCAAACGCGAAAGGACAAGGAGCATAGCTCAGGGTCCACCTCGCTCTGGGCACTCATCACATGACTATTTCTGGAAAGCCCCACTATGAAAACTATTCCTTCTGGGTTCAAACATTCTGGAACTTTCCATCAGTCATCACCTTTACCAAGCTAACCTGAGTTCCAGGTTTCTGGGTGGCTACACCCCACAGGGGCCCTGCCCACCATCCACCCCATCAGCTGTGGCCGGGTTATGAAGGACCAGGTGGCCCTGGGCGTGGCCACCACCACCTGCGGGCTCTCCAAGTCTGGCGGGAAAAGCAGAGACCCCTTCATCCATCTGGGCTGGGGGCTTCTCATATTGGGCTAATTCTTAGTTCAGCATATAATGGCTCATCAGAAAGGCACCCCAAAACGGGAGATATCTGAGGGCAAACCTCTTAGGTACAAAGACCGATGACCTCTGAACCTCCACACTCAGGGCTGTGAAGATCCATGATTCACCATGATCTCAGCTGAGAGCTTCATACGGTGCCTGATGCGGTGCGCACCCTGACGAGTGACAGCTTCGAGGGGGACAAGGGGGCGCGGCCACAGCCCAGGGGGAGGGCTCACGGGGCTCACCAAGTATGAGGGAGCACTCGGGGGGAAGATGGCCGCTCTCTCCTGCCCAGGTCCCCAACCCCCCAGCATGACGGGTCTGCTCCACCCCGCCTCCTCCATCCTTGGCTCCTGCTGGTGGACTGGAACCGTCCGGATTTCCCGCCTGGCCATCCCCTGCCCATGCCCATCTCACCTGAGACCTCATCTTGCCCGTGTGCCCACAGCACTACCCCGACACTGCTCCCGGGTCTGGTTCCAGAGAGCACCTCGTTCACCCTGGGGGTTCCCTGCCCTGGGCACCCAACGCGGGGCAGAGCAGAGTAGCGCTGACGGCCTGGATTCAAATCTGCTTCCGCATTCATGGCTCAGACTTACCCTCCCGGTGCCTTAGTTTCCCCGCACCCCAGAGGTGGTAAGAGTCCCTCCCCTCACGGTTGTAAGGACAGAGCTTTTTGGGAAAGCCGTGAGGCCATGGGATGGATGGCACAGGGCAAATGTTACTGACATCTTTTCTACTACTAATCATTACTACTAATATAAGTGGAACGTATCTGTGTTATGCAAGAACGTCTAGGAAAAATCCGAACAGATGCACATAAACACGATTTGTTAGCAGAACAGGGTTCCACGGTTTTTTTTAAAGACCTTCACTATCAAGTATAATGTTAGTTTCATTAAAGAGTATGTTGATACTTTCTCTGCCAGACCGGCGATGTGGACATTAATTTGACACCAGGACTATTTCGCTGTCTATGAAAATGACTTCATTTCCAAAGTTTCTGAATAGCCTTACAATTCAAAGCAAGATATGGGAGTCAAAGACGCAGACGCCCCCCCAGAGTGGGACCGGAGGCGGGAAACAGGCACCTTGGGGGTGGAGGTGGGGATGGGGAGACGCTCAGGGCCCATGACATGCAGTCAAAGTGAGTTACCCCTGCTCCGTGCTGACCCCGGAAGTGCTCGTGAACAAACGTCCTTCAGGAACATGTCTGGGGTGGTCATTTTCGGTGATCTGAGCCCTTCCGCTCTGGTATCCACAACCGCTGCACGGAGGAGCCCGCGTCAAGTGCCTCAGTAAACCCCCCCGACAGTCCCCTTCCAGGCACTGGCACCACATAACACCCCTCACTCCCCGGCACCGCCAGACCCTCGCTGGGTCCACGGCCATGGCCACGAGCCGCTTGGCTTCTGTGTCCTCATTTGTAAGATGGGAGCAAAGAGTTTCGCTGCCTGCAGGTGCAGGTGCAGGGGTGAGGTAGCTACCACTCGTTTCTCCTCTCCTCTCCCCAAACAGCCTAAATGAACGTACAGACTACTTTGTTTTGTTGAAGACAATGGAGGGGGCTGGGGGTAGACCGGTGATGACTCCCCGAGCCCTCACCCCACCAGTGAGCACATCCAAATGGCTACTACTTACTTCTGAGCGCTCCCCTCTAGCCCGTCTGCTTCTTTGCAATTCCCGTCTGCTTATTTGCAATTCCCGGCACTAAACCCTGAAGGCAAAGTACAGCCACAAACGGCCGGACATATTCAAAGTCACACTAGCTCAGGTTTCCCCGGTGCCTAATTCACAGTCTGCTCGTACGCCTCGCTCACCTGTTACTCTCCGCCTCCTCCCCCCCTCCATCACTGCCATTCTCTCCATTTCCCTGCTCATCAAAATAAACCGGCTCCTTCCCAGAAAAATAATCAGATTCCCAACTTAGCAAGCAGCCAATTTCTTGACAATTCCACTAATGACAAAAAAAGCAGTGTTTGTGACATCATGTTCCAGCTCTTCCATAATGTTCTCTTAACCCTGAAGAGTAATGGTGTTTCCCCGGGCAGGTGGGGGACGCAGGTCGTCCTCCTGGGACAGAAGCCTGCACTCAAGTGTCCCCCCCCAAGCGGAACCGGGATTAGCCAGGTCAACGTGGGTTAGACACAGAAATCCGCGGGGCAGTTAGCAAAGCGTCTCAGCGGCTCAGGCTCCCAGAAGGGGACTGTCAGAAGGGGAAGGGCGGCCCGGCCTGGGGGCAGGGGGGCAGCCTGACCAGGAACGCTGGGGCTCGTCCTGCCTGCCGTCCCCGTGGGCCGTGGCCTGGGTGCGCACACGTCAGAGACCAGGGACCCAGGAGAGGTGCTCCACCCACCTGGCAGGGCCCCTGCCCTCCTTCCTCAGCACCGTTTCCTTTCCGGAACACAAGCATGCGTGGTTCTTACTAACTAGACAGCCGGCTTAGCTTCCGGTGTCATTCCTGTGAGCAAAGTAACTCTCAACCCCGCGCAGGGTGGCCATTCAGTTGGGTGATTTTATGAGACTCTCCTAATCCAGAGGGGGAAGCAGCAGGTCCCAGGGCAGGGAGGAGAGGGTGAGGAGGTGATCCAGGGTTTGCGGCGGGCGGCAGACCCCCTTTCCAGTCACGTCTGCACATTTAATCAAGTTTTTCCAGGGCCTGGAAGTTCAAAGCCGAATGAAGCCCCGTTGCATCCAGCTGCCTGGCCCTCGCACCCCCCCGGGCGCTCCTAGAAAGCGGTCACCTGCTTCAGTTTCCTGGATCCCCCAGCCGCCCACTGCCCCCGAGTCCCCTGCAGGCGCCTGTCCAGTTCTTGCACTTCTCACCTAGTGTCGCGAGCGCCCCGCACACCTCGGGAGCCCGGGCCTCTCCTCCTGGCCACTGGTGGCCACTTCCCTAGCCAGAGGCCTCCCCCAGGGGTTTCTCCAGCCTCCTGCCCAGCACGCGGCGTGCTGCTGTGAGTGAGGGGATAAAGGACTTTGAGTCAAACAGCTAATCAGGAGGGGAACAGGGCCAGGGACAGCGTCCCAGAGAGGTACAAAGGCTCAGCGCCCAGACCCAGTCTAGGGGCTCGCCTGCCCCCCAAACTCCATGGGGTGGCGTGAAGGAGCTGTCCCCAGGCCTTCCCGGCAGCCTCCACAGTGCCGCCTCACGTAACGATGGGTGGTGAGCGGTGACTCCTGGACGCGGTCGCGGCAAGGCCACACTCAGCACATGGGCCAGCGTCTTCCGCCCGGATGCAGTGCTGCTCTCTTGCCGGAGCGAAGAAACCTTGTGACACCAGACCGCAGTCAGGAATCAAAAGGCGGCCTCTCGGCCCAGGGAAGGTACCAAGCACTTTCTCCTCTCAATGAACCTGGAAGTTGAAAACCAAGTCTAGGGCGCTGTCCTGAGCCAGATTCACCAGATCCAACTGAGTCCATCTGTCACAGCTGATCAGAGACACCGCCCCACAAATCACCCCCGACGCCAGAATGACATGGGGGGTGGGGGGGACAAGGGGGCCTTGTGATGACAATTCCTGAAGCTGCCGGCAGGGAAATCTTCAGTCACTCCTTTCCCTGAGGACCCCCGAAGGAAGTTCCCCAGGGTTCTAGGACACACACTTTCCCCCAGACGGTAATGGTTTTGGAACCGGAGTGTGAGTACACATGCTGAACTTCAGGTGTGCATTTCCAACCCCACCCCGAAAGCTCACGACGCAGAGCATGAGGGTTTGGGGTGCCGGCGGGTCTGAAGCTGGTCTTCAAGTTTACCGGGTCATACGAAACGGATGTAGAAACTCTTCCCAAGGTCACTGCCATTGGGGGTGCTTTTCTGAGTAGCGATTACACATTCATCCAACTACTAATAGAATTAGAAGTCCTCTGGAGAATTTAAGCACAACAGTGGTAATAAATTCATCCAAAGGAAAAACTTACACATATTGAAAGAAAGATGTATGTATTGAGATGTTCACTGGAGCTGTTTATAATTTCAGAGGAACTGGAAACGGTCCACGAATAAGGATTTGTTAGAGAGGGCACATCCCATGCAAATCTGACAGTCATTTGATGATCCAAGTCTGTGTTTACTGATGTGAAAATATGTTACCAACAATTTTAGGCGAAAAGCAGTTTTTAAAAAGCATAGAGTTCATTTAAAAATACTCATGAAGTATGTGCTACGCATCAGGTGTGCCCTGGGAAGTCCGCACTCTACCACCCTGCTCTGTTTGGAAGATGCCAGAGAGGCTGGAAGCAAAATGTCCTGTCCAGACCAGAGAGGTTATCACGGGCGGCTGACTTCCAGTGGTGAAAACTTTTTTCTGGGGCGCCTGGGTGGTTCAGTCGCTTAAGCGTCCGGTTTCGGCTCAGGTCATGATCTCACGGTTCGTGGGTTGGAGGCCCACAGCAGTCTGGGGCGTTCTTAGGGGACACGAAGGTGGGTTGTGACTCCCATCTCGCACCTCCCCACAAAGTCGCCTGTGCCCATCCCGTGGGCGTCTCCCTCGGGGACTGCTCCGGACACAGTGCTGGCCTTCTTCATAAACAACCACCAATGGAACATGAAAGGTTAAGACGCTGAGCATCCGACTTCGGCTCAGGTCATGATCTCACGGTTCGTGGGTTCGAGCCCCATGTCAGGCTCTGGGCTGACAGCTCAGAGCCTGGAGCTGCTTCGGATTCTGTGTCTCCCTCTCTCTCTGCCCTTCCCCTGCTCACGCAGTCTCTCTCTGTCTCTCAAAAAATAAATAAAAAACATTAAAAACAATTTTTAAAAACTTTTTTCTCCTTTTGTATTTTCTAATTTATTTTTTAAAGTTTATTTTTCTTGATTTTGAGAGAGGAGAGAGAGAAAAAGAGAGAGAGTGCGAGCAGGGGAGCAGCAGAGAGAGGAGAGAATCCTAAGCAGGCTAGCGCAGAGCTCGAACTCATTAACACGGAGATCACGCCCTGAGCCGAAATCAAGAGTTGAATGCTTAACCGACTGAGTCGCCCAGGCATCCCGCATTTTCCGATATTTCTAAGATGAACATAAGATTACTTGAATAATTTAAAAAAACTCACATGGAAAGATCTTTCTTTTTAAGAGAAAAGAAGGAAATATCACAATAAACTACTCCGGGAAAAAAATGTGTTTATCTATAATGTACTTGTATCGAACACAGCACGCTTCTCATTCCCCGACTCACAGCCCGCAGGGTAGTCCGGGCAGGTCAGGACTTTTAACACCCAGGCTCAGCGGCCACCAGCGACTGGCTTCTGGTCCCTGCACGTGAGACCAGCCAGAGCCACCCTCCATCCCAGGGCTGAGCCCAGGGCACAGCCTGCTGACCATAGCCCTCACATTTCCTCCTGCTCCCAGAAATTTGAGGAAATGGGGCAAGGACTGGGGGAGGGATCCTTATTTACACATCTACCAATACAACACGCCATCAGTCTGCACCTGCACGCGTTCCAAAGGTCAGACAGAACACCGAAACATTATCAGAGCCCTGCACCCGGTTCAATTCTGATGGTGAAACATCACAAAAATAACTCTATTTCCCCAGTGTTTAAGAAAACTCTGCGGTGCACACAGGACCCAAAAGAGGCCACGGTCACAAAGACCTCCCAGGGCAGGGGTGGGGCCTGGAGCCCGGCACGGGACGATGTGGTAAAATCCACATCTCCACATCAACGTCTCCCAGCCCCCGATGTCAGCACCACCTCCACCATCTCACAGATAAGAAAGCCGGGTCTCGGAGCCGTCCGATGTCAAAGTCAGAAGTGAAGAGAAGCCCGAAGTTCAAACACAGACGGGGTGCTGGACTGAGAAGCCCCAGGTGTCCCCCCAGCCAGCACCACTGCAAAGAGAAACTTCCCGGATTCCGGTCCACGAAAAACCTAAATTTCACCTATTTCTGTTCCCGGACAGTGGCTTGGGCACAAAGAACAATGCTGGAAGAGCAAGGCGGGCGGCTGGTCACTCCCTTCTTCCTAAGGATTGTCCTTGAAGCACGTGTGACTTTCGGGTGTGCAGTTCGGGCTGTTGTGTAATTGACTTATGGAAAAGAAAGGGCCATTTATAGGAGCTTCCGGTGCGGTGCCCGACAAGGAGGAAAAGCCCAATGAATACGTGAAGCCACAAAAACATCCGCATGTGAAAGCTGGAGTGTTTCAAGTGTGTGTGTGAGTGTGTGCGCCCCCGAGAGCCACTACAGTCCTGAGAGATGGGCATCTAAATGTCAGATTACCTGAAGCTGAGTTTCTCAGGCTCGTACGATACTTACAAAGACAGTACAGGTGAAGGAAATGACCAGGCTCCCTCTGGAGCAAGTGAACTCCTGAGGGCCAGCTTCTTTCTTCCCGCAGTCTCGGGAGCACGTGTTCGGGCCGGCATCCGCCGCAGCCCCGATTAGGGAGCAGAGAAGGTCCTTCAAGGCACCTGTCTCCGTGACCAACATACACGCGTCCCCAGAGGAACAGTCCTGAAAGCATAGGTGGTTCTAATAAAATACAAGCGAAACATTGCGCTACATAAACTCTAGGAAACTCATTTTGGCTTTTTTTTTTACTTTTTTAATTTTTTAAAATGTTTTATTCATTTGTTGAGAGAGTAAGAGTGTGCGGGAAGGAGGGGAGCAGAGAGAGAGGGAAACGCAGAATCCGAAGCTGTCAGCACAGAGCCAGACACGGGGCTTGAACTCACGAACCGTGAGATCATGACCTGAGCTGAAGTCGGGCGCTCAACCGACTGAGTCCCCCAGGCGCCCCTAAGAAACTCATTTTGGATGTACAGTCAGTGTCCGATCTCCCGTGATGTCCCTCTGAGCCAGCACCCTCTGACAAGGGCCTGAAGGTAAGCAAAACGAGACACTTCAGTTTCCTCATCCGGTACTACAAAGGTAAAATAGCCAACAGATGTCACTCACCCAGCCCGAGACCAGGACTCTGAGAGACAGAGCTTTCCTCCTGTAAACGTTTTGAACACTGATTCTTTTAAAGTTTTTTATTACGTTTACTTATTTTTGAGAGACAGAGCACGAGTAAGGGAGGGGCAGAGAGAGAGAGGGAGACACAGAATCCAAAGCAGCCTCCAGGATCTAAGCTGTCAGCACAGAGCCCGACGCGGGGCTCGAACCCACGAACCACGAGATCATGACGCGAGCCGAAGTCGGACGCTCAACCGACTGAGCCCCCCAGGCACCCTGCGAACACTGATTTCTGAAACCACAAAGGGGGAAAAAATAGCCCTGCTTCTGCGAGGGGTAATTGGGATGGGAGCGATGGAGAGGAAAAGTGAGACCAGACCAGAGCAGACGACCCTGTTTCTGTCCTATGACCACTGACCTCAACGCTGTTGGCTGAGCGATGCCAGCACTTTATGTGACTTATTTACATGTATTACATCAGCTCCAGTGGTGATTTCCAGTGAAATTTCAGCACGGCGCCTCTGTTTTCTGTTCGCACAAAGAATACACACAAATACTTGAAGCCGCTTCTCAAAGCTACAATCCTCAGGAAAATAAAACAGAAAGTTGAACGCAGGTGCTTTTTAGGACAGTCCACTTCCTTCTCTGTGGACTCAAAACCTAGTCAATTCAAGTCCTTTCAGAAAGGGCAGTATCGTAGACTGGGTAAACAAAGGTGGGGTGAGCCTAGCTCAATGAAACCGTAAGGGGCAGAGTGACAGAGTGACGAAGGTGCCGCCACTTGACAGCCTTTATGAGTCAGCCGGTTACCATTCACAGGCCAGTGTTCTCAAAGCCAGAAATGACTTGCGTCACATATAGTGCGTTTTGGAAGCTAAGATGTCTCAGAGGAGAATATTACCGTGGTCCCCAAGTGGTGAGAGGGCGGCTCACCACCCTGAGTGCTCGCCGAGGTCAGCCCCTCTCCAGCTCCTTCAGGGGACGCAACTGTGCACGGAGGGTGTGGCCATCGGTAACCTGTAACTGGTGCCCAGCAGTGCCCAGCCTCGGGGGTCAACAGATGTGCAGGGCGCAGTGGTCAGCTTCCTCCCTCCCTACCTTGGGGAGCAGGAAAGGATTCTAGAGAAGGAGTCTGACTGGGTCTTAGGGACCCAGGAGTCCCCCCACCAGCCGCACCCCCGAAGGCGAGCAAAAAACGAGCCAGACATGCACAGCATGAAAAGGCATTTGGAGAAGTCTTTTATCACCAGTTCTTCCTGATGGCAGCTGCCCACATCCGTCTCCTTCCCTCAAGGGACCTGGGGCCACCTGCCCACTCACTGCCCCAGAGCATCGCCGCCCTCTGACCCAGCCTGGAGTCCCTCCTGTCTCGACACCATCAAATGACAGTCCCATTTCTTTTACCGCTAACGTTTTTCTCAGGGCTCCGTGCTCGGTGTTCTCCATTTGTTCTAGAAGCTTCCAACCACCACAATCACACGGTTCTCGAAAGCCAAACCCAGCAGCCCCTGTCTTCCCACTGTTGCTTCTCTGATCAACCCCACAGCTATCCTGTTTATGTCAGGCTCCCAACCCCCTTCCCCTGTACCCCATCTTCTCCTGCCGGCTTCATGGACACACACCCTGTGTGCTCTCCTTCCTCCAGTCGCTTCTCTACTCCTCCCCCTTGGCCTTCCGGCCCCATCTTCATGGGGTGACCCTGAAGCGTCCTCCCAGGCCCCCAGCCCACACTCAAGGCTAAGCGAGCTCTTCCGCATCCATGGGCTCACCTCCAAGGAAATGAGGCCCCGGTGGGTACTCTCAAATGGTCTCCTCAGCAGGGCTCCCCCTGCAAGGGAAGAAGCCCAGAGATGGGCTTCTGCACCCCAGGGGCCTATCTTCCCTCTTTCTACAGCCAGGCCTGCTAAGGAGGTTGGCTCCAAAGTTCAAGGACACTCCCCCCTCTTCCCACGTGCTGCCTCCCAAGGAGCTCTCCCGTTTTACAATATTTTGACGGCTAATTATGATAGAGAAAAAATAATCAGATTATGTGTGCAACCAAGCTCAGACTCACAAGGCTCTTAGTTTTTTTTCCTTCCCTTGGGTGGCCCCGGAGGCTCCTCTGGACTCGGGCTCTGTGCTTGAACATCAGCCACCAGCTCATCAAACCCACCCAAGGAGCCATCGCTCCGAGGACAGGCCTGCTGGCTTCATCCTGGACCCTTTGTCCACGAAGACCCTTCTCTGTTCTAGACCAGCCCAGAGAGAGCGACCAACGAACCACAAGTATGCTGACCACCACCCGTGGAGGCAAAGGGCCAACGAAGTAAGATCTCCAAACGGCAGCTGGAAAGATCTGGGCCCTCTGCCTGCCTTTCCAGGAACCTGGCCCTAAAAACCTTCCCTTGGCCTCAAATGCCGGGTCTGCCCGACCTGGTCCCAAACCACGTCTCCAGTTTCCTGCCTACCTATTGCCTCGCCTCGGCGGAGTGAGGCCCTGGTACACAGGAGAATGGGGATTCTAGTGGGGGGTTTTTAGAAACTGCCCTGTCTGGGCCCCACCCTCCGAGATCTGGATTCCACCGGCGACGGGGTGGGCAAAGGTGGATTTTTACAAAATCCCCCAGGTGATCTCAACGTCCAGTGCTTTTGGAAGCCGGCCAGATCAGGCTACCAGGGACATCCACGTCCTCCCCCGGGCCAGCCACGGGGCGCACACACGGTCCACACCGAAGCCAGGCGCCCAGGTCACCGGTTCCCCCATTCTGTAAGGGGGCCGGCTGGGAGGGGGCTCAGCGCAGTGACAGGCGAGCGGGAGCCGGATCCAACTGGCTCACACCGGTTGTGCGACATTTAGTGCTGCCAACCGGGTGTTTACACCATAGCACCGTACCCAGCAGGTGCCACCAGAAAGGCTCTTTGTTCCTTCCCTCGGAGAGTGGGTGTTTCAGTGGACCACAGGCACAGGGGCCGGCCAAGGGCACCTCTCTTCCCTCCAGGCCTGGGGACCAGAGCAGGCTTCTGGGTTCCCAAGAACGGGACCGGGTTTCCCTGGGTCCCACACACTGGGGGAGGGGGCAGGTGGAGAGAGGAGGAGACGAATACCAGGAATCCCAGAACCGCAGAGCGGGGCTGACAGGGACCAGCTGAGAGCTCCTCCAGAGACAAGCGTTGAATGAGCAGATAAGCGTAATCTCGAGTATGCCATTTATGTGATTATGACCTGGAAGGTGGAATCCTTATCTTACATTTACTTAACACACTTCCCGTAATCTTTACCTTATTCTAGTGACCTCATCTGCCCGGACTCCCCTGCTTCACGGCCTCAGAACCAGACGCCACGGTGGCTCCTGTCTGAGCCACCCCAACTTCAAAACCGCAGTCTCCCAAAGAAATCAACCTCGACCCTGCCGACAGGGCAGGGACACAGCCCCCCCCCCCCACCGGGGGAAGAAAGCTGCAAACCGGCTGCCTTCCATTTAGGCTGCAAAGATTTTACGGGTTTTAAAGATTTCTCACCTTCAGAGCACAAGCTTTTTTAAAATTGTGTAAGGGGCGCAGGCACTCTGCTATTTTCCCGTGCGTGTCTTCATGTGACCCCAAGGCGTGAGTCTGTCGTTCCCCCACCCTGGGAGATGTGACTAAGAGCCCTGTGCTCGGGCAGAGACAGGTGGATTTCTCAGCTCAAGCACTTGATGGACCACTGTGTTGCGGGAGCCACTTAAATTCTCCTAGCTTCCTTGTAAAATGGACCCCCTCATGGTGTCTGTGAGGATTTTTAAGTGCGCACTCCAGGCTTTGCGCGTCCTTCCTACTCCCAAAACACCCCAAACCTCAACTTAATTTAGGTGAACTCAGCCTACCACTCGACTTCCTGAAATCTTACTCACTCACTGAGGGTTTGGTTCTGGCAGGCACTGGTTCACCTGGTGGATGGGGGCCCGTGACGCGCTGTGTGGGGTCACCCTTCTCCGCCTGAAACGCGCCCCTAGATTTCTAAAATATCTTCTGCATTCTCTTGCCTTCGAAAGGCTGAATACGAACATCCTTTCCCTTAAGACGCCCAGCCAGATGGCATCAGGTGCCCTTACGTAACGCACCGAGGCCCCAGGGCCCACTGTAAAGCTGGCGCCGGCTTCCTGGCAGATCCTGATTAAGTAGCAGGACTGTGCCCAGGGCGCTTGGGGACTCGGTGAATTATTTTTCTGTCCCTCCTGCAGAGGGTGATGGCGGAATGTGGGGCTTCTATTGTGCCAACTGCGGGACCCTGGGTGCCGGTGGCCCCGGGATCCCCTCCGGGCCAGGAGCAGAGCTGGCCAGAGCCTCGGCAGCTGCCTGTGACCCTTCCCAGTGACTGGGTGGTCAGGCAGCGACCTCAGCACAAAGAAGTCCCAGTGCCCATCTCCAAGGCCTTCGAAAACATCCCGGGGGCCAGACTCCACTTCTCAGAAGAAAAATTGCAACACTGCCTAGTTCAGGTGATGAATTTGAAAATAATAGAGCTGAGGAAAACCCACGTGGCTGGCCCAAGGCCCACTTGCTACAACAGCAGCTTCTACTCAGTCACCACAAGGCTGATCTCCTAAACAGGGAGCCAGGCAGGAAGTCGGCAAGGGTCGAACTCGGCGACTCTGAACCTTGTAGGGGTCAAGGGCTCCCCAGGTGGCCTCCTCCCCCCAGGAACTGGCTGGGATCAGAAGATCTAAAAGTGGGAGAGGCCTCCAGGACCCAAGGGCGTAAACAGCACCCACATTAGCATACCTTATCAACAGACTAGAAACCATTAGAATAAGAAAAAAGTCTGCACCAGCAGCCACAGGAAAGTACTTCCAGGCTGCTGGGTAACCAGAAATCAAGTTAGCAAACAACAGCACGGGAGAAAATCCAGGAAGACTGCCTCTTCCTCCCTCCGCCGAGAAAATTAAGAGCATAATACTAATTGGCAAACGGCCCAGTTAAGGACACTTAGCTGCAACTTGTCCAGCCCCCACTCTGGGTCCTTCTGGAAATCCCCCTGCGTCTGGGCTGCGATCAGCTAGACCTCGGGCAGATCAAAGTGCTGGTGGTCACAATAAAAACATGAAACTATCAGATGACAGGCTGGAGCCCTGCAGACCGGCCTAGAGAGAGGCTCTTCCATCTCGGTGTCTTTGCCCGGGGGACAAGGGGGACAAGGGGGACAAAAGGCAACGTGCGTGCCGCACCCCACGCGGGCTTCGCACCCCGGGTCCGAGTCCCTGGTGATTGTTTTCCAAGGGCACAAACTGTGGTGCCCGCGTCTGGGAACAACAGGAAAAAAAAATTAAAGCTCACAAAAGCTTCTCAGGCACCGAGGATCTGAGCTGCTCATTGTTCGCTTAGTAAACAAGGGAGCCCGAGGACAAACCCCTGGGAAGCCAGGTTCGTCCGCTTTCTGAGTCCTCCCAGAACTAACTGTTCTCTCTCAGATCAGCATGGCCTTGGCATTCCACAGATGGACAGGCAACGTGGGGCCCACTTAATGTCAGCCTCCCCTTACCCTCCCCACAGCCGCCCACATGCAGAGCAGAGCAGGGAGGCGGATTGGGGGTGGTGGCGGTGCTGTCTCCTTCCAAGCCCCCCCACCACTGAACGTTCTCCAGGCTCCACCGGACATCAGTGGAGTCTGTTCCCCCGTCAGGACGGCCAGGTGAGAGGCAGACTGTTTTATTTGATGAGGACAGCAACGTGGAACAGAAAATGCTCCCTCGCCCCTTAAAGTACAGCCGCTGTCTGTCCAAAGGATGTCAAAACGCTGTGCAAACCACCCATTAATTTTTATGGTGGCCTGAGAAGCAGATTGAGAATCATTACCTTCATTTTTACAAGGCAAGGAACCAAAACCACAGGGGAAGGTGGAGAGGCATCAGGCCAACCAAGGCTTACCCAGGGTTCTAAGCTGACTGCGCCCTCTCTCCCCACCTCAGGCCCGCAGGAAGGGAACTGCTGGCGGGCTGGGAAGGGGGCCAGGCCCATAAACCCGAACTTCGTGTTCAGAGACCATCGCACTTGGAAGGGTGGGGAAGGGGAGAGCATAAAGGGATCACTTTGATTTAGGCAAGAGAGGCTCCAGTTGTAACTTACTCATTAAATCCGCAAGCCTGTAACCCCCAAGAATGTAAATATTAAAGGCAGGTAGGAAGAGTGCCTTCCCGGACGGTTTCTGTTTTACTGGGTATGTTTCCCTTTATTACGTTTTCTACCCAAAGCATATACTGCTTTTGTGATCAAAAGTTACACGAACTTATTCCTGATGGAGGACACACTGCGAATCTGCTGCCATTAACTTGCCAAGAATCAGCACGAATACAATCCAGCCCAGCGACCCCTTTCTGAATCTCACTGACGGCGCGGCTCCCCAGCCCCGGCCTCTCCGCACGGAGAGGGCCCCCGCCGCCCGCGCGCCGCCAGCACACCCCGGGGAAGGGCCAGCGCCGGCCTGGTCCGCCGGCTGCGGGAGCGGCCGCGGGCCAGGAGCCGCCCGCACTCCCGGGCACCACCAATACGCAGCGCGGAGCCGCCTTGCCGGGAAACCTCACTTGGAGAACTACGCGCCTCTCTCCCGGCCGTCCCCACCCGCCGGCCGCCCGCGCTGTCAGCTCGCGGCTGCTCGCTCGCCGGACGGCCCGGCCCGAACCCGCGGTTTCCATTTCCATCCCAAACCGAGGGGTCTCCGAAGTTGAAATATGCATTGTCACCAACAAGTTTAACCCGGGACCGCGCGCCCCCCCTCTCCTCCCCTGAGTCGCGCGAGGGGGCGCCCCGGGGACGCGTGCGGTCACCGAGCCGGGCCACCCCGCAGGGCCTGCCTGGGAGGCGCCAGGGCCAGGGGAGGGGGCTCCCACAGCGGCTCGGCGCCCGGAACCCCGGCCCGCCCGCCTGCGTCGGGGTGACCCGGGCGCCCAGGCGGCGGCCAGGGGCGCGAGGCTCCCCGAGGCCGCCCGGCGCCAGCCGGAGCTCCGAACTCAGGCGGCGGGCGAGCGATCGGCGCCCACGAGGGGGCGAGCCCGCCGAGCCCCGGCAGGCGCCGCGGGAGCGAGGCCGGGCGAGGGGCGGGAGCGGCCCGCAGGGGACGGCCGGGCTGCCGCCAGCTTACCTGGCTCGCACTGCGTCCCCGCGGGCTCCTGCGGCTCTCGTCGCGGTCTGGGAGCTCAGCCCGGCAGGGGACGCGCGCGGCTCCGCGAGGATCTCCGCGCGAATCTCCGCGCGGCGGCGGCGAGCGGCCGGGACCGCCAGGAGTGCCGCGAGCGCTCGGCCCGCGCCTCCGCGGGCGGAGGGTGGTCCCCGCGCCGGGGCGGGGCCGCGGGGGCGGGGGCGGGGCGCGAGGGGCGGGGACCCGGGCGCGGGGGGCAGGGGTGGTCTCTGCGCCGGGGCGGGGCCTGGGGGCAGGGCGGCGCCTGGGCCGAAGCCACAGGGCAGACTAGGTATGAGGGAGAAATGGGGACCGGGAGGGGGAGCCGAGAGCAGGCCTCCGCAGGCCGATCGGGCGGGGGCGGGGCAAGCGCGAGGGGGCGTGGCCGATCGTGGGGGGGCCCAGAGGCAGGGGCGGGGTGCGGACCCGCGGGCCCCCTCGCTTCCCCGAGGCTGGAGGGGGCGGGATTTAGCCCCGGAGGCTGATAGGCCGGGGCGCGGTAGGAATAAGTAGGGGGCGGGCCAACACGGAGGGGCGGACCTCGCTGCGGCCACCGAGAGGCCGGGGGACGGAATGTGGATAATTAGGGGGCGGGGCCGAGCCGTTGTCGCCGGAGGCCGGGGGTGGGGCGAGCTTGAAGGGGGCGAGGCTGAGCCGGGGCGACTGGGAGGCGGGGGAGGGGTGTGGCTTGCAAGGGCGGGGCTGTGTCGGGGGCGCCGGAGGCCGGCCGAGGAGAGAGCGTGCTGGCGGGGGGTGGCGCCACGGCTCCCCTAGCCCCGGCGGGGACCTGGCCTCGGTGCCTCCTCCTCTTCCTCCTCCCCGCGCCAGCCGGGGAACGGGGTCCCGGTCACGTCGCGGGGCGCCCCGGGGGTCGTGGTCACTGGAACCCAGCAGATCTAAATGCGGCTGGCTACCTGCACCCTCATCCTCCCACCCCTTCTTGGGGAAACCCCAAGCGGGGACCCCTGGCTGAGGTTTGGATCCTCCGGCGTGGGCCAGGACGTGGAGGATGGTGCCTAACTCTGAGAATCCCGTTTCTAACACCAGTCGAGAACGGTGGAATGCAGCCAGTTGCGGGGCTGTGGGGGCAAGTGCAAAGTTGAAAAGTAAGACGGAACAGAAAGGCGGTCACATTGAACGTTACAAGAAGGAGTACTTCCTGCTGAGCAGAATGCTAGTGGAATGAATACATAGCCTCACAACCATTTACATTTCGGCGTCCTGAACCCTGGCATGTAGTAAGCGCTCAATAAATGCTCGCTAAATTGAACCACCACTTACTGTGGGGCAAGCACTTCCCGTGGGATGACACACTTAATCCTCCCTAAGTCCACTCGGCTACTCTCTTTAGTCCATTTCACACTTGAACAGACTGAAGCTCCAGGGGTTGATTTGAAAGTAAGACAGTAGTGGAACCAGAATTTGACCTGAGACCTCGCTGGACACTGGGTTCTAACCGCTTCGGGGGATTGCCAGCCTTCTCACTGCAGCACTGCACCCCTTGAGGGCCCTCCACAATGCAGAAACCCCGAGAAATCCTCGCTCTTTCCTGGGACAAAAGCTATCATTTGCTGATCAAGGTCCAGAGCCAGATACCCCTTGAGTCCTTTCTCACCATTAACCGGAGGGGCAGATATTTTTATTATTCTCATTTTTAGAAATGTTTTAATGTTTATTTTTGAGAGAAAGAGAGACAGAGCACCAGCAGGGGAGGGTCAAAGAGAGAGGGAGACACAGAATCTAAAGCAGTCTCCAGGCTTGAGCGGCCCGGTGAAGAGCCCAACATGGGCTCAAACTCCCGAGCTGTGAGATCACCACCTGAGCCAAAGTCGGAGCCTTAACCGACTGAGCTGCCCAGCCACCCCTTATTATGCTCATTTCATGTGCTGTATCATGATCTCATGGGGGCTCAGGATTCCAAATGCAAACTCTGGATTTTCAGAATCCTAAGCCTTCGCTGCTTCCTCCGTCTTGGAGATCTCCCTTGACCTAAGTAAGGAACCTGGTTTTCTTGATTTGCACTCTGTGCTGAGTTTTCAGGAGACACAGGAAGTCAGGGACATGGTTCAAGAAGGGTGAACGTTCGTGTTCTCATGCGTGGGCAACTGAATTCCTGCAAATGGTACAATTAGCTCTAAAATGTATGCTGCAGACTTTACAAGGAGGCAGTCACCCTGAAAGGGCAGGTAGAGAAGAAGAGGACATCTAGGGGGCATTCGGGGGACCCAGGGAATCCTCAATGGTATAGGGACGTGCTAAGAGCACTCACCAGTCTGCTGAGCTTGAGTTTCTGGCTGTTTTCCGTCTCTGTGACTCAGTTTTCTAAACAAATATGAAAATTAAAAGCTGCATGAAAAATGTTTAGCAGATTAGCACAGATTAGCATTCAACAAGTTTTAGCTACTATTTTTACTGCTATTCCAAATGACATCCTCACTGTGTAAAAGATATCTGTAATGCACTGGAAAAGACAAACCAGAAGAAATACACAAAGAGGATGAAGTGACAGTTCCCAGAGGCACCACAAGTGGTCCAAAGCGTGAAAAGCTGTGTGGCCACACTGACCACAGGGAGCAAGAGGAACACGCAGAAATAATCAGATAAGAAAGCCAGCGTCCAGTCTGGGAGAAGCTGAGGTCCTTGAGCGGTCAGGGAGGAAGGGACAGTAAAATCACAGAGAACGAAGTGCTGTAGAAATGCAGGATACGGGGTGAAAAATCGAACCGCCTGCTCATTTTGCCTGGAGACGTGCAGAGAGTGTGCCTCTTGGGGTCCATAGTTCATTCACATATACGGACTTTTGTTGCGCCCTGAGCATCTTGAAACCAACCTACAACCTAGGAGAGGAATTTACAGAGGTCAGAATGTCTATAAAGACAGCGGCAGGAAAGATGTGGACATACTCTTTTAAACTCTTAACTACGATAGCTTGAATTACACTACAGTCTCTCTCTAGAATAAATAACCATTAAAAATTAAAAAAAAAAAAAGAATTGCATTAGAGTCTGATGCAAGCTGGGTGACCACGTCACACATTTAGGTGCAAGTTGTATGCCTACTGTTGTCATCTCTCCTGTTCCGTAAGGCAAGAAGGTCTCAACATACTGCTTCCTGTTGAAGGCATGCTTTCTCCTTATACCAATTTGTATTTCTTGCCCTTCCAAAGACAAAAGAAAAGAAAAAAACAGAAGAAAAATTCCCAACGTTCAATGTCTCGACAACATTTCTAATGGTAACATGTACAACAAGATCAAGAAGTTGGGTTTTTAGGTATGAAACTAACACGTTTGTTTTTCAAAGGATACAAACGATTAGAGAAGCGTGTAGTGTAACAAGTAGGCATCCATCCCCAATTTCATGCCTTCTCCCAAGAGTCCACGGTTAACACCGTGTTATTCCACGTCCATCCAGAAACTTTTCCTAAGCATTTATGTATGAGTTAGCGTGTTCGTGCATGAATGTATCTTACATGGGTGCGTGATGTGAATGTGTGTACGTACTCATATATGTGCAAACACATGCTCAAGTACCTGGAGAAGGACAGGCTGGCTGTAATGGGCACTGCCCGTGGCTGAATGCCAGCTTCACCTCTTAAAAGCTGGGTGTTTACTCATCTGAAAATGGGCGCGATGCTGGCAAGGAGTAGATGAGATAATGCATGTGGATTGCTCGGTGTGGTGCGTGTATCATTTATACACGTAAGCTGTTGTCATCATTACACACACACACACACACACACGCACACACACAACTTGTGCTTTGATTCCCATAAAACCCAAGAGAGCCGTCTTAGCTTGGTATCAGCTGTGCATAGAAATCTTTTTTTCAAGTCCCTGTAATTACTAAGTGGATAAGTTGGTAACTTTGCTTTAAGGGAAAGAATTGAGGAGGCAGGCTGAGAACGTGAACGGCAGACTTCACAAAAGGATTTCTCCACGAGCGTGGGCTCTTCTAGAAGGATCTGTACTCCGTGCGTAGGAAAAATGCCATTCTAGGAAGCCTCCTGAGTGTAGGAAAGTAAAATGCACAGATAGGTTGGAGGAAGGGAGCGGGTGGGTTTGGGCTGTGACTCGCACCTCTGTTATTTCAACCCGCAGTAGTTTACGCTTAGTCCACACCAATCGCCACCAGCAAAGATGACTCCAGGTGCTTCTCAAAATAGACACAGTGGCCCCGGAGATGGCAGGTCAAAGAAGAAGACTCCCAAGGGCCACATGATGTCCTGAACTCTGCCCTGAACTCTGCCCAAGCGTGCTCATGTTAAAGCATTCCGACCGCCTACAAAATACACTTGTCATTACAGGGGGACCGCCCAGAAGTCGCACAAAAGCCCCATCACGAAAGTATCTATCTATGGACGAGGGCGACTCAACAAGGAAATGAAAAGAGTGATGTTCTTTTAGTGACATGAAATCAGGAATGACCAAAGCGCCCATGATCAGAGGAAAATAGAATAAAAAGATACAAAACACAGCTAAGGGAGAAAAGAGTATAAGGCATAAGGCATTTTTTTCAATGGACTCCATAAAACAGGCACCGAATCATCAATGTGGCTGAATGGAATTTCACATTCGTTGTCTGCGACTCAGAATGTGAAAACCGGAGCCTGAATTAATATGCTCTGCGGATTTAAGTGGAGGGAGAAGGTGGACCTTGCATGATTCATAAGCCTGAAGAATGAGGTTTGTGTGCCCGAGAAATATTTCTTGAACACCTACTGTGTGCCCGGCCTTGAGAACACGAGGCTGGGAGAGCCCAATCACCTCTGTTCTTATGGTGCTGTATCCAGCAGTGATTTGAGACAGGGAAGGGGCCACCTTGCTTGTGGTATGTGCCCTAAAGGCAAGCACCAGAGGTTGAGAGAGGACACATCTGCCTTAGGCATGATGGCCCAGCAGGGCCCTCTCAAGAGAGGTGACATCAGACCCAGAACGAAAGGAGCCAGGGAAGGGCATGCCAGGCAGAGGGAACAGCATATGCGAAGACTCTGAAGCCAGAAAGAGCTTTCTGCCCTTAGGAACCTGAAGTGATGCCCCATGTGTCTGGGGTGAGAAAGTGAGGTGAAGACAGGGGGACAGGTGAGGACGGAGAGATGGTGGGTTCTGGGCCCCCGAAGCCCGTTGCCTGTGTAGGGGTGTGGGGTGCTCCGGTGCTTCTCCAACCTCCGCCACTCCTGCGGCAGCTCAGAGAAAGTTGCTTTGCCTGGAAATCGATCAGGCACTAGTTTTACAAGAGAGAACACGTTGGGTGACCTGTTTGCCATCCTGGGAAGCCTCCGAGAGGCTGTGACACTGAGCACCCCATCTTGCTGGTTGTCCTTAATTAATCCATACCCACCAGGGCATAACCCGGGCACCACGGGAGCACATGATCCTCTCGTGCAGAATCCAGAAGGGATGCGGAAAAAAGAGATAGCTGAGGGGAGTTCTGCAGCTTTCAGAAAACTTCTAGAAATACTTCTAAAGAAATACTCCTATTCTCACTCATTTATTCATTTAAGAATTATTGTCTGGAATGCTGTATATCAGGGAGTGTGCTGGGCCCTGGGGATAAGAATGTAAGTGCATTCTAGATCTTTCTGTCTAGGAAGCACACAGCTGTGAGAACAAGCGATTACGCTATAGAGTGTGAGCTGGTCAACTAAGTGCCGGGGGACCCCAGGCCAGCCACCTGACCCAGCCTAGAGGCAGGTGGGGGGGGACATCATCACGGCTGGATGACTGTGGCTGAGTGCCACCGTGACAGGTGTAGAGCCAGGCGCAGGGGCGGCATCCCGGGTGGAGACCGAGTGCCAGGCCTGGAGAATTGAGGGGCTGTGGGCGTAGAGGGGGCAGCTCGCCTGAGCGGCACGGCCCAGGATGTGTCCGCAGGCTGGACACAAAGTGGAGGTCTAACCCTGCGGGGTCCTGTGCAGCCCGGACACCAAACTGTGCGAGGCCAGGCCTCCCCACAGGGAGTATTTCCAAGTCAAACTGTGAGAATTTAATAAAAGTGCTCAGTCGGTTTGGGAATAGACAGGAGAGATGACAGTTCTGCAACCGCGGCCAGTTTTGGGAGGAGGAAACAGCGATCAGCAAAAACATCTCCCCAGAGGTCTGATGTTTGCCTGTTCTGCGGTGTGCACGTGGCTTGTCCACGTGGCCCAGGGGAGGTAGCTTTGATTTCTTGTTTAAAAAGAATCAGTTACTGCGGGTCATACCAATGTAGGTTTAAATTGGGCTGAAATATGGGTTTAAATTGGGGTTAGACTTTCCCGAACCTGGGGAGAACCACACAGTGTTGCAGTGGGGAATGCGGATTCCTTTTTGCATGTCTTCACCGTGAAGCGCCCTGCTTACCCGGTCCCGATCAGCAGTCAGGCCAGAAAGACCCAAGTGTGTCCACGCTGTGGGAAGGAGAACCTTGGGAACCTTTAGCATCCTAGGTGTCTAAAGCCTTACAGGAGGAAACTATCGTTTACAAGAAATAACTATTTGTAAGAAAAGGAGAATTATACTGTAAAATACTACCTCAGTCCATATAACCATGACTTATATAAAATCTAACTACAAATATAAATTTTTCAATTTATATGGAAGCCACAGACAGTATTTAAATCTCTCCCTAATGACAGAGAACTGATGTGGACAGATTTTTCTTAGCAAAGCCTCTAAGTTTTTCTTCTGTTTTGCTATTACATCTGCTGGTGGAGTGGGTTTTTCTACGAATAAGCTGTTAGAAAGGGCATTCTCATTCTTCCTTCCTTCCCTCCCTCCTTCCTTCCTCCCTCCTTCCTTCCTCCCTCCTTCCTTCCTCCCTTCCCTCCCCCCTTCCTTCCTTCTGCTTATACTATCATGTGATAAGAAACTTTCTTTGTCTCTTAGCCTTCTTAGCCACATTTTTGTCTTCATTGCCCTTTCAGGGGACTTGAGATTACTATTTAAAAAATTTTTAAGTTTATTTATAATTTTTGAGAGAGAGCAAACAAGGAGGGGCAGAGAAGAATGAAACTAAACCACTTTCTTACACCATACACAAAAATAAAGTTAAAATGGGTGAAGGACCTGACTGTGAGACAGGAAACCATCAAACCTCAACCGCAGCAATTTCCTACTCAACACATCCCCAAAGGCAAGGGAATCAAGAGCAAAAATGAACTCTTGGGACCTCATCAATATAAAAAGCTTCTGCACTGCAAAGGAAACAATCAAGAAAACTAATAGGCAGCCAACGGAATGGGAAAAGATAGTTGCAAATGACATATCAGATAAAGGGGTTAGTATCCAAAATCTACAAGGAACTCACCAAACTCCATACCCAAAAAACGAATAATTCAGTGAAGAAATGGGCTGAAGACATGACAGACACTTCTCCAAAGAAGGACATCCAGATGGCCAACAGCACATGAAATGATTCTCAGCATCACTCATCAGAGAAACACAAATCAAAACCACACTGAGATACCACCTCACACCAGTCAGAGTGGCTAAAATGAACAAATCAAGAGACTATAGATGCTGGCGAGGGTGTAGAGAGATGGGCACCCTCCTATACTGTTGGTGGGAATGTAAACTGGTGCAGCTGCTCTGGAAAACAGGGTGGAGGTTCCTCAAAAAACCATCCGTAGAACTCCCCTAAGACTCAGAAATAGCACTGCTGGGGATCTACCCAAGGGATACAGAAGTGCTGATGTATAGGGGCACATGTACCCCAGTGTTCATAGTGGCACTTTCAACAATAGCCATATCATGGAAAGAGCCTAAACATCCATCAACTGATGAATGGATCAAAAAGATGTGGTTTATCTATATAATGAAATACTACATGGCAATGAGAAAGAATGAAATCTGGCCATTCGTAGCAAAGTAGATAGATGGACCTCGAGGGTGTCATGCTAAGCGAAGTAAGTCAGACAGAGAAGGACAGATACCATCTGTTTTCACTCATAGGTCTAACAGGAGAAACCTAACAGAGGACCATAGGGATGGGAAGGGGGAAAAAGAGTTAGGGAGAGGGAGGGAGGCAAATCATGATAGACTCTTGAATACTGAAAATGAACTGAGGGCTGAAAGGGGAGGGGGAAAGGGGAAGGGAGTTGATGGTCATGGAGGAGGGCACTTGTGGGGAAGAGCACTGGGTATTATATGGAAACCAATTTGACAATAAATTATGTATATATATATATATATATATATATTTTTTTTTTTTTAAAGGGAGGGGCAGAGAAAGAGGGAGAAAGAGAATCCCAAGCAGGTTCCACACTGTCAGCCCAGAGTCTGATGCAGGGCTTGAACTCATGAACCATGAGATCATGACCTGAGCTGAAATCAAGAGTTGGATGCTTAACCAACTGAGCCACCCCGGTGCCCCAAGATTACTATTTAAATAGCATGTTTCTCACTGGGCAAGATTAGGTTCTGGTCAGTGTGTGGTTTTTAACCCCCCAAAAGTTAACAAGCATATGAATTGCTGGCTCTGATGTGTTTGCGTTATCCTGTCTGCCTTCTGACCCCCCTCATTGATGTACCCCCGTTTTCCTCTAAGGAATTACCCTCTCATATGTGTGTTTCTGGTGGGGATGACCCCATCCCCAACTTCTGGCTCAGCTAATCAGAACCTCCAAACCTTAGGAATGGACTCCTGACTCAAGGAAGCCAATGGGGCATAAACCTTGGATTTTTCTAGAAACATGTGGGACAGAGGGTGCACAGATGCATGGTGGCCTTTTGCTGTTGCCAGGAGAGGGTCCACCTGAGCCCAGGAAAGGGAAAGGGGAAGCTGGGATGGAGAGAGACACGTTCTGGCAGCATTGTTGGAAGTTCTGGGACATAGAAATTTCCAGGTGATAATGATCATAATCACCATGATTGATCAGGCCCCGGGCAACTCGACCTTATGTCAAGCACCTTAGACGGGCAACTATACTCAGTCCCCAGAGCCACCCTTCAAGGTGGAGATAATCACCATCATCCCCTCTTTGAAATTATGGAACCTGTTTTAAGAATACCCAAGATTTGTCTTGGGGCGCCTGGGGGGCTCAGTCAGTGGAACATCTGACTCTTGATTCCAGCTCAGGTCCTGATCCCAGTGTTGTGGGATTGAGCCCCCACTGGGCTCCATGCTGAGCATGGAGCCTGCTTAAGTTTCTCTCTCTCTCTCTCTCTCTCTCTCTCTCTCTCTCCTCCCTCTCTCCCTTTCTCTCTCTGTCTCTCTCTCTCTCTGCCCCTTTCCCCTGCCACACTTTTTTTCTTTAAAATAAAATTTAAATGAAGAGTACCCAGGATTTGTTTTAATCACGTATGGTAAGACACACGGACTTGGAAATGACGGTCATGGAGGAGGAAGTGGATCACAATCACCTAGAGGCAGGAGGATGGCACACACGGCCCCGTGGAGAAGAACCCAGGTCAGCTGGGAGGTAGGGAGAGTGGGGACTTGTGGGTAAGACACAGGAAGGAACGGGCAAGGCAGGGTGAACAGGCTTTGGGTTAGTTATTTAGAAAAACCGCCACAGACTCTGAACATGCGGGCGGTCACTAGCTGTCTGGGGCCTGACCGCAGGGAGATTAGGGCCGCTGGAAAGGCGCTTGGGAGTGGAAAGCCCAATGAAGGGCGCTGTTGGGTGTGAGATCCGGATTAAGTGAACCCTGTCTTTGCAGGCAAGTTATTCACTGTCTCGAACACGTAGATGCCCAACTACTGGGACACAGAAAATCAGAGACGTGGTTAATACAGAAACGAGGCTCAGGGAATTCGCATGACGCAGAGGAGACCCCAGCTAGAAGAGAGAGCGAACTTGGCCATGGGTCGGCCCCCGCCCGCCACCGTTCAGTGCCTGCACACCTGTTCCTCCGGTTCTCGCAGCACCAAGGAGGGGTCATGCTTGTCATGACTCTAGGAGGGTCTTGGTCTTTCCCTCATGATTCATTCCTCCCTGGCTGCCGACGGCCCTTCTTGCCCATCTGGAAGCAGACAGCTCATCCCGGAGATGAATCCAGAAGCTGTCAGCAGACCTTTGCTCTGGTCAGCGGAGTACCGAGCATAGGAGGAGGGGACGGTGTTGGGAGGTGGCCGTGGGTGACCTTCTCCAGCGGCCTCCCTCCCGGCTGACTATTCAGGGTATCAGCCTGAGGGGCTCCCACCACTCTTAGGGGACAAGGCCACACCAGGGTTCAGGTAGGGGAGGCAGCAGTTGGCAGGTGATCTGCAGAGTTCCCCCGCCCCCCTCTCCGGGGAACCGGGCATGTTCGGAGAGGGCACCCTCGGCAGGGGGGTCAGCGGGGTTACCTTATATTTTCCCCGAAGCCTCAGAATCTAGGCTTTCGCAGACTGAGGGAGGGACTGTTTCTGAGCGTAATACCTAAACAGTTCTTTTAGACAGCAGCAGAAACCCTCTCCAAGTGTGTGTCAGTACAGAAGTGTATTTAAAACGTGTAACTCTAGACTATGTCATGAGACCCCTAACCCCCGTGTCTGATGCCAATTTCCAGCTTCCTCCTCACAGAGGCGTGGAACTTGGCCCATGTTGTCTGCACGAGCCCCGCTTGACTCGGTCCTGGTTCCTGCCCCTCTCCCACGGGGATCTGCAGACCCGGGGGGTCGGTGCCCCGTGCATGCACGCGCTCAGAATGCAGACTTCGAGTTCTGAGGCTTCGTCAGTCGTTTCCACGAGAAGCTCTTCAGGACTTTTATTCTGCTCTGCACCTTGTCCCCTGGTGCCAGCGTGGCGACTGCCTGACCCCCTCCCCGCCGTGGCCGGGTTCTCGAGCAGCTGCAGAAAGAGTCCGTCAGAGGCCCAGGCTCTCTCCATCATCCTAGGAGCCACAGGACACTTTCCAGGGCGGCACCTTCTCCAGGAAGCGCTGAGTCAAATTCATCTAACAGTTCTTGGGAGCTTCCAGCGCGCCAGATGCTATGCTAACACTCTACCTCATATTATTTTCATTTCTGCCGAAAGAAATCGTTCTCGATGATTAATTAGGTTCGCTCGAGATCGCACAGAGCTAGAAAGTGGCACGTCAGAAACTTGAACCTAGGTTTCTTTAAACAGTTTATTTTTATTTTTTTCATGTTTATTTATTTTTCAGAGGCGGGGAGGGGCAGGTAGAGAGGGAGACGCAGAATCTGAAGCAGGTCCGGGCTCGGAACTGTCAGCACAGAGCCTGACACAGGGCTCGAACCCATGAACTGTGACATCACGACCTGAGCCAAAGTCAGACACTTAACGGACTGAGTCCCCCCGGCGCCCGGAAGCCAGATCTCTTGCACCTGCTGCTGCTTCCTAACAAGTGAGGCATCTGTCTGTACTTCCTGTGCAATCTGCTGCCTGCATGACCCTGAACAGCTCACCTGTCTCCTCTCAGTTTGGGTCCAATAAGCAGATGGACTAGATCATCTCTGAAGTCCCCACGAGCCCCAAGATTCCAGATTCATTTTCACATTTAACAAATATTTACAAGCCGTTATGAGCTGCATTCTGTGCCCCCCCCCCCAAAGTAGTAAGAATTGTGGAGGCAGAAACTATAGTTTGGCAACCGATCCAAGGGGCCTCAGTTTCTTAGAGGACCGCGTCTCCCCCTCCCCCACCTCATGGACTGAAGAAGCCCAGAAGAAGAGCCAGCGCGGTTTGGGATGAAATGCTGAGGTCAGGTTTGCACACGTCACGTCTCGGATGCCTTAACTATGGGTCTGACGCTTGGCTGAGACGCGCGGGCTGAAGTTGTAGATTTGGAGTCGTTGGGATGAAGGGCTTAGCAGAAGCTTAACTGAAGAGGGGCAAGGAGGTTCCTCTATGAAAGTGTACGGAAGAGAGAAGGCTCCGCCAGCAGCCTGGAGAACGCTGACATTGCTTCCTTGGTGTGCAGGGTCCCGACTGTCATTTATGCCCAAGCACCTTGGCCTTCGCTTTCCCTCCGTTTACCAGGCACCCGCCCCGACATCTCAGACTCGCTGCTCTGTCAGAGCCGCCCTCCCCCAGACCCTCGCACCGTTCCGTTTCTGATGACCTGTGTCCTTCCCGGAGACGTCTTCCCGGACCGCCTCTCTCCCTTTAGAGCCCTCCTCACCGCTGCCCTCGACCAGCTTTGACTTGCTTCACTGGGTCGCCTACACAGGAGTCCTTTGACATCAGATGACACTTATTCGTTACGTGCTTGTCCGTCACCCATTGCTCTCCCTCCCTCCCCCTGCATGCTGGATTGTAAATTTTGCCAGAGAAGAGGCTATTGGAGGCGTTCCATAACTGTTTGTAGAGTGAGTAAATGAGCATCCAAAGAGGAGTTGGAAGAAGACTAAGAAGGGAGAGTCAAAGATAAAAAGAAGGAATTTGGGGTAAAAAGGAGACTTCAAGGTAGGCAGAGGAAAGATTTCATGTATAAGAGTAAATCAGCAGGGTCAAGTGTCAGCAAGATGGCTACAGAGAGAAACGCAGGAAAACATCCATCGGATTGGCAGCGGGAAAATGAGTCACTTTAGCAGTAGCCACGAAGGAGGGGCCGGGGGCAGTCGGTGGTGGGTTGGACAAGGCGTGGGAGGTGAAGGTGGCCACCCAACATTCAAGACTTTCTCAATGTGTGAAGACTCGGATGATAGCAACAGGGTGACCAGTTTTTTTTTAAATTATGTTTTCTATTTATTTTTGAGAGACAGAGAGAGCATGTGCGAGCAGAGGAGGGTCAGAGAGAGAGGGAGACACAGAATCCAAAGACAGTCTCCAGGCTCTGTGCTGATAGCTCAGAGCCTGATGCGGGGCTCGAACCCTCGAACCATGAGATCATGACCTGAGCCGAAATCGGACGCGTAACCGAGTGAGCCACCCAGGCGCCCCTTGTGTTTTTTTTAACTTGCTGTATGTTGGCTACAGGAGAAGTCTCAGTCCGAATGGGGGTCCGGGGAGCAGCATCTCAGAGGTGGAGGTATCGGGGTGGTGGCAAGAGCCAAGGCTTGGCCATGAAGCCGGGTGCAGGAAGGGAGCGCCGCGGCTCTGCATCTCTCTCTGTCTTCGTTATTCAGCCCTTCACCTTTCCGAGGTCAAGTCCGGATTAGACTTCTCCTGCCTCATCCTTTCCACTGCTCCTGATTCCCATTAAGTGGGATTTTGAGAAAACTGGCTTTGGTAAATACCTGTTTTCTGCCGGGGAGAGTGCTGAGAGAAGCAAACAGGACCACAGCCCCCTGCCTGATACAAGAGGACATAAGTATACGATGTGTCTTCCCAAAATAGCTATGTTGGAATCCTCACCCCTCACCGACCCTGGATGGGGTTCGGAGGCGGAGCCTTTGGGAGCTAATTAGGTTACGAGGGAGGGCGGGGTCTTCCTTGGAAGACTAGTGTCTGAGCGGGAGGCCCCAGAGAGCTACCTTGTCTCTCTGCTCCCCACCACGTGGGGTCACAGCCCGTAGGGCCGGGTCGCAGACCTGGAGGAGGGCTCTTAGCAGAGAGGACCCAGCCACCCAGCTGGGCCCATCTGGGACTCCCAGCCCCCGGGGAACTGTGACAAGTCAGTGTCCGTGGTGTTTGCGGTAGTGGCTGAGCAAGCTGGCAGGGAGAAAGAGCTCTGTCCGGCTCTAAGGATTATGGACGGTAGCATTTCAGAGACAGAATCCAGAATGGACATGGACCAAAACAGATAGTGAGAAATGGAGACGAATAAAATACAAATCGCTCTTGACTAGCCCTCAAAATGGAGGGAAATCATGGCTGGGAAGAGCAAGCCTTGAGCCGAGCTAAGCATACGGAGACAAAGCTGCGGAGTTTTAAAAACCAGCCCACTGTCTCCTTCCGAGGGAATTACAGGGCCTACTTCCTTGCTGACTTTGAGGGCCAGGTTCCCTTAGGGTGAAGAGTGCATTTTTAAAAACCCATGATGTAACAACTTATGGAACAAAAAGGCTATTTACCCTACGAATCACGAAAAGTTTTCTGTGCAGCAAAGGAAAGGAGAGAGGGCAATTCCCCACCTAAACAAAATAGGATCGAAGGCAACAGATCAGAATCAAACCAAAGGGCGTAAAACAAGACGCAGACACAACACTGAATATAAGTGATGCTCCGGGAGTTGAAATGGGTTTCTCCCCAAGTCAAAGGAAAAAATCTGAATTATATAAATACAGCCCAGGGACGCCTGGGTGGCTCAGGCAGTTGAGCTTCTGACTTTGGCTCAGGTCACGATTTTATGGTCTGTGGGTTCCAGCCCCGCGTTGGGCTCTGTGCTGACAGCTTGGAGCCAGGAGCTGCTTCAGGGTCTGTGTTTCCTTCTCTCTCTGCCCCTCCCCTGCTTGTGCTCTGTCTCTCTCTCTGCATCTCAAAAATAAACAAACATTAAAAAATTAAAGAAAAACCCCAACAAAGGCCAGTGATAACGCCCCTCACGAAGGGCGGGCCTAACGCGTGGTGACAGACTGAACGGAGGCACACACGCACCAGTTGGAAGAGAACTAGAAAGGGAGGCAAGGTGTGTGAGCGTCGGAGTTTGGAGAAAAAAGCATCCCAGGGAGAGAGAGAGCAAGGCGCTTGGGTACGGGACACATGTGCACTGTCTCCCGGGGAAGGGCCCTCACTCCTGCCCCGCGGTTAGTTGTCATCTGTCATCCTTGTGCTGATGGTCCCCAGCTTACACCCCGGGTCGGATCAATCCCATCATCTCTGTCCCCCGTTCCTCCCCAACCCGGGCACCTGCCGGCTCACCACCCGTCCCAGTTTGCCCACGACCGCGCAGTTTCCAGGGACTTTGGGTACCACGCTGGGCAGTCCCAGGAGCCCCAGGAAGGTCGGGCCACCTCGGTCCCTTGCCCCAGGGAGGCCCCTCTGCTGCCGCTCTCACAAGGATGCCTGACGCTCACTGCAGATTGTACCTGAGGCCTGGGTGTGTCCCCTTGTCCCCAAGCCCAGGAGGGGGAAGCCTGCGCTTGGCGTCCTTTGCCTTTGTGTCCCCACCTCTCCCGCAGTGTCTCAGGCTCAGGCTGAATGAAAGGACACATGAATGATGGCGTCAGAGTCAGGAACTGACTTGTGCTACAGCAGTTTCCAAAAATCAGTTCCTATGTTTATTTATTTTTAAAGTTTATTTATTTTGAGAGAGAGAGAGCATGCACATACAAGTAGGGGAGGGGCAGAGAGAGAGAGAGAGAGAAAGAGAGGGAATCACAGGCAGGTTCCACACCATCAGCACAGAACCTGATGTGGGGCTCGGACTCAAACCATGAGATCATGACCTGAGCTTAACTGACTAAGCCCCCCCAAGAACTCCCCAAAATTTTTCCTCCTTTAAACACATATTTAGAAAAGTATAAAATGACAAAACATAACTCTGTGTGTGTGTGTGTGTGTGTGTGTGTGTGTGTGTGTGTGTGTGTGTGTGTGTTCCGTCGGGCCATCTTCTACAGAGATCATTCTGGAACAGCTCCATCTCCTCAAAACTCCCCCGCTGCCTTTTCCGCTGTCTGCATCCCTTTGCTTTGCTTCCCCGGGGGTTTAACCTCACATACATTGTAGTTTCTGGGGATTTTGGATTTCTTCAACTTTGTGGAGCAAGTTTGGATTCCCAAAATACAGAATTAAAGTAGATGGGTCATTTATGACTAACCTGTTTTTTTTCTCTTGCCGTAAGAATTTCTCATCTTTGGTACCATTTACAGAAACACTTTCATTTCCCTAAATATTTATTCATGGAGTATTTTTTTTTTTATCACCAAGCACACCTTTCTAAATCTTTACCCTTTCCGAACCGGCTTGCGAAGTTCAGCTTCTCGGGTTGCCAGGAGGAAAAGCAGCGTCGACTTCCCAGGCCTGCAGAGGTTTTAACACCAGCGCTGGAAGCGCGTTTGGACGGCGGCGCCCCTGGCATTTTATGAAGAGATTCGGTTCTGGAATGTTCTGGGCAATGGTTGCGATGTCCAGAAACGCGTGTCCAAGAAGAGACGCAGGCAGGTTGTCCGCAGCACCCTCGCCGTCCCACGGAGGAGAGCGCCCCTGAGAATCGCAGGAGGAGACCACAGTCTTTGGTTCCCAGCTGCACTCGACTCAACCCAACGCCGCCGCCCCGGGCCCCGGACACACACGGCGCACCCTCGCTGTCACACAGGGCGGCGCCTCGGGTCCTCTCCGCCTCTCCAGAACGTCTCCTATTCCTAACTGTCCACCTTTGTCCCCCTCTTGGCTGGACAGCACGGCCCTTCCCTCGTCTGCCTTCATGACATCTCTTAGCTGTTACAGAACCATCTGGAAGTTTGATATTTCGTCCGTTTTCTAGCTGCCTGTAGCAGATGTGTTCTGATTTTGGGCGCGAAAATTGTGATCCTCCCTCACTGGTGCCTTCAGCACCTCACTTGGTAAGAGAGAAAGGGTTCCCTTAAGCACGTCTACACCCAGCGCTCTGAGGCTTTGCGCTGAAGTTTTGTGTGTGCAGTTGCCTGCAAAACGAATGCCACTCTGGTTTTGTCTTTGGCGTGTGTTACTTCAAGCGGCGGGGGGTGTTTCAGAGCTCTGGAGTCTGTGTTAGCTCTTTCCATCTGGGGGTTTGCAGCCCATGGGGGGGTATCAGACACATCTGGGGCACTGTGAGGAATTTGTGAGACAGAGGTGCAAAGGGCCAAAGTTAGCTAATGATTTGCATGGAAATAAATGCGAGCTGCTACCTCCAGGACAGGACCCTCATTCACCGCATCCATTTTGCTCCGTTGCAAGAGGAGTAGGATCGGAGTGACAGCCAGCAAGCGGTGGCTTGCCCCTGTGTCCCGGTGAAGCCCCCGGGGCTGGGTCGCCCTGTGAGCATCATCTGGTCAAGTATGACTCGGGGAGTCACACTCGAGAAAGCCGGCGTTACGTCACTTGTTTCCCACAAACTGCTTTCAGCTCTTTCCTTTCTTTCTCCCTGATGGATAGAGGCACTTCTGGGAAGAGCGCCTGAGGTCGGGTTGGGATACAGAAAGCTTTCAGCGGACCTCAGAGGGATTCGTGCTTGCGTAATAGTTTTGATGTATTTATGAAAGTCAATTATTGATGCTAATGGAGGAGGTAAGGAGGAGATAAAGCAAAATGGGCACGAAACCTAATGGTCTTTATTTTTAGCTTTAGAGAGGGTCTCTGGGTGTCTCCGACCGACTGTCCTACCCAAGCGTATTTTCTTCGGCGGCTTTTCTAGTTGAGCGCACCTTCCTAGACGCGCTGAGCGAGCCCTAGCCACATGCAGGAAACTTTCAGTTCCAAAGTGGCTATAAAAGGAACATTGGAACCTAACGTTTATTATAGAAATCCACAAATTGGATAAATCTGCATTCCGTGAGTTGAGTGTTGGTAAAAACAGACAAAGAGACAGAAACCAACGCTGTGTCCAAGTATAAAAACATCACAGTTGATCAAGGTCCTAACAATGGGTGGTGTCACCAAGATTCCACGAAACTGACCACATAACAAATTTGTCCTAATGACTCACACTGCTGGAAAATCTGTTTTCTAGATATCTGGGGGACTCAGTCTAAAAGTTGATATTCTTCAAATAGCAATTTTGCCTTTTAAGTCATCCAGGGAGTATCCTTGAACAGCAATATGGCATCCACTCAGTTGTTACTTTGAGCGGTTACTCAGAATTTTAATTATTCAGGTTTTTTTGCTGTTTGTTTTTCATCTCTTCAATGATAAGGACTGTGTCTTTTACTAATGGGAACTCTCTCGTGTGCCAGGGACTGTGCCTACCCAGAGGAGAGTTCCAATAAATTTTAATTCAATTTGCTATTCTCAGAGCTGCAGAACAGATTTTAAGATCTTACATTTATAATTTTTTAATGCTTATTAATTTTTGCAAGAGAGACAGAGAGAGACAGAGCATGAGCTGGGGAGGGGTAGGGAGACAGCGGGGACACAGAATCCGAAGCAGGCTCCAGGCTCTGAGCTGTCCGCACAGAGCCTGACACGGGGCTCAAACCCATCAACTGTGAGATCACGACCTGAGCTGAATTCAGACGCTAATCGACTGAGCCCCCCAGGTGCCCCTAAGACCTTATGCTCATGGAACTCTCGGAGGTCATGCTCATGTTCTGAGGTACTCAGAATTCAACGTCTGTGGTTTGAGAGGACACAATCGAGCCCCTGACAAATGTCATAATCGAGAGTATGGAGCAGCCCCTGGCAAGCCGGAAGCATTCCGGCAGAGTCCGGTACCATCACTGCTCTTTATGCAGACAGAGCCCACAGCCCAGAGCTGGGGAGCAGAGAGCATGACCCCATACTGGGAGAACCAACCACAAGACTGGGCCGAGATGGTGGATGGGTGTTCGAAGCAGGGACCACTCGGACTGCATCCTGGTCTCACAGGGAAGTGGGGGGCTGGGCACTTCACGCTGCCCTCCTGTACTCGGTGCCAGAGCGTGGCTCCTGGCTGGCTGACCTCCAGCAGCTCAGTGCTCTGTCATTATTGGTTGTCTCCAATGACAGCGAGCCATGGAGTTTCACTGTGCAATGATGCATCGTTGGACTGATGGACTCTTCACTGAGCTGTGCCCCTAGGATTTGATATGGATGGGATGGCGGACGGGGCAGGGCTCACCCGGCACGCTGATGCAAAGCTCCCTTCTGTGTCCCCCCCCCCCTTACCTGGGCTCAGTAGGTGTTTCTGCAGAGAGTGGCAGATGACGGTGAGCATATCTCTGCGCTAGAGTGGCCTCCGAATCTGGTATGACACTCTTGAGCCCATGCCTCAGCGAGCCCAGCTCAGTCCTGGGGGTCAGCTTGCGTTGTGAGGCCGCCTTCAGACTCCTGAGACCCACGCTCTGTGCTTTTTCTTGTCTTCTTTTTTTTTAATTCCCCTGGGACTCAAATCATCCAGATGAATGCAATTTCTAGAGAGATGGAAAGAACTCAGAAACAAATCACCAAATGCCCACGAATCCTCATACTTTGTGTCCTAAAATAGGTTGAACATAAAAGTGTATACTGAAGTCTTGCTGTTTTAGTAACAGACTCTATGATTTGGGATTCTGTTGAGATGCAAGTTTTAGTTATGAGGGCCCTGGTATTTCCAGGAATCTGCCTATAAAATGGACTTGGAAGTGGAGGCTGCTCAGACCTGCCCCTTTTCTACTGAGGAGGGATCTGGGCTCTGAAGGGTGCTAATGCTGCATTTCCATTTTTTAAGTAGTTAACACCCTGCAAGTGTGTGTGATATACAATCTGAATGCATACCCACTTGCATTTCACCGTGAAATCCACTGTCAAAATCAGGTACTATTCACTCGGCTGCGTGTCAAGGATTTGATAGCAAATGTCATAGCCCATATTTAAGGGATCTCAGAAAAAAGGCAGTGATGGCTGGGGTAGGACATCGCCATAGAAACTGGGAGTTTCTAATCGAGAGTGAAGTATTAGGATCGTGTTATCCTGGAATCCTGAAAATGCAGTATTCTTAAGAAACGTCTATATTTATCTACATCTACCCCTCCCCCCATCTGTCTACCTATTGTCTTTTATATGTGTAGGAAGGTGTCGATTGTGTTAGCTGAATGCCTAGATATTCTTAGGCAAGGAGCTGTCTTTATTTAAGAAAATACTGTGATTAGCTGGCTGATGAAAATCTAAAACCCTGAGGGCGTTGCACAGTCAGGTACAAAGAAACAAAAGGCTAAAACTGATCTGCTTTTCGTTAAAGAAGTAGACAAGAGAGGGGATAAAAGCAGTAAGAGGGGATGGGGGCTTAGACCTGGAGCCTGAGCTCTGGAAACAGAAGAAGGGTCTATGAGCTGGAATATTGGCCATTATCATTTTTAAAAATTATTTAAAACGATGACATGTGACATACATGCACAAAATGGCATAAAATGTGAATACGTGTTTTAAAAGAAGTTTTTTTTTTAAATGCTTTTTATTTATTTTTGAGACAGAGAGAGAGAGAGTGTGAGCAGGGGAGGGTCAGAAAGAGAGGGAGATAGAGAATCTGAAACAGGCTCCAGGCTCTGAGCTAGCAGTCAGCACAGAGCCCGACGCGGGGCTCGAACCCGCAAACCGTGAGATCTGACCTGAGCCGAAGCCGGACGCTTAACCGACTGAGCCATCCAGGCGCCCCTAAAAGAAGTTCTTAATATTTGTTTATTTTTTGAGAGAGAGAGAGAGAGACAGACAGAGAGACAGAGTAGGGGAGAGGCAGAGAGAGAGGGAGACACAGACTCCAAAGCAGTCTCCAGGCTCTGAGCTGTCAGCACAGAGCCCAACTGAGGGTTCAAATTCATGAGCCTGAGATCAAGACCTGAACCGAAGTTGGATGCTTAACCAACTGAGCCACCCAGGTGCCCCGACCCTAGTGTTTTGAACTGAGGTCTATTATTTTGCAAGCACTGTCCTAGGCACTGGGGCACAGTGGTGATGAACATAATTAATCTCTTCCTTAGTGAAGGTCATATGTTAGTGGGAAAGACATATAATAGGCAAATTAAGCTATAAAGTGCAGACAATATTAAAGCCGTGAAGACAAACAAGGCAGAGTATGAATGCGGAAGTGTAGTTGTAGATGACATCAATCATGGTATTAATCACGGAAGCTATCTCTAAGAAGATGACATTGTGCAGAGATCTGGAGGAAGTGTAAAAAACCCATGCAAAGATCTGAAGAGTGGGAACCTAGTTCAAATAGAAAGAAGTGCAAAGGGCCTGAGGTAGAAACATGCTTGGTGAAATGGAGAAATCTGAGATATGCTGCTTGGTCAGGAATCTTTCTTTCCCACTGACCTTTACTTTGGAATGGGCACTGGGAGCATAGATTGTTTTTATTTTTGAAGGGGCATTGGGGTCCGTACCCAATGTGCCTTTAGACCAAGTGTTCTAGTTTGGTTATTGCAGTACTTCTAGAAGAGGGAATATTCTGTATCCTCTTAGAAGTCGCAAGAGGGAGAAGATGGAATTCCCATGGAGGTAGGGACACACATGTTGATCATGGATAAGGTTGTTCCAAGAAAGAGATAGTTTTCCAGTGGAATACTCTCAGGCCTTTAGAGCAGATAGGTCAGAAAGGTACCCATGACTGCCACCAGCCCGTGGTCTCCAAAGCAGGGAGGAAGGACACATGAAATACAGGCACGGTGGCCAATTGCTTCATTTTCCTGGGACCAAGTCAGTTCCCTGGACATGTCCTTGGCAAATCAAGACAAGCTTGTCTCTCTGGGTGCAGACCCAGGCTATGGGCTCGAAACTTGTTCTTCTTCTGAAGCTCAGTCTTTCTCCAGGGATCTTGAGACTTATTGGCCTCTCAGGTGTGACTCAGGACACTCTAAGCTTGAGGTTCTTTATTTCAAAAAATATTTTTTAATGTTTTATTTATTTTTGAGACAGAGAGAGACAGAGCATGAGTGGCGAGACGCAGAGAGAGGGAGACACAGAATCAGAAGCAGGTTCCAGGCTCTGTCAGCACAGAGCTCGACGCGGGGCTTGAACCCACGAACATGAGATCATGACCTGAGCCGAAGCTGGACGCTCAACCTACTGAGCCACCCAGGCACCCCAAGCCTGAGGTTCTTTATAGCTAAAATGAGGTTGAGTAAAAAGGAGCCAACGTTCTGTATGGACCGTGGTTTAAGCAAGGGGATGCAAGTGGCTTCCGTGGTGTCTCTCGAAGGAATTGCCTGTTCAGCCAAACCTTGTTCGAGTGTTAGGGAACCTGACAGCCAACGCCAGGAGAGCTGCTGAGAATTCATTGCAAAGCCTTCTCATGCCGCCGTGCCTCTGGCAGAGAAGGATCCTTGAGCAAGAAGAGACAAATTTGCAAAGATTGCCAAGTTTCACTTGGGAGACGGAAACATGGGCCTCAGCCTGAATCTGAGCTTTGTTCACCCATAACCGGACACTCAGCTGCAGGCCAGCACGGAGATGAGAATCTGCCCGTGTCCACCTGAGGCTCCCCTGGGCGGTACCCCAGCCACGACTGGGGCGAAGTGGGCGGAAGGAAAGGTTAGGAGCTCACAGAGCAGATCAGGGCCAAAACAAAATAGTCTCTGTGAATAACTTATTGGGACTGAATTTATCTCCAGGTGGTGTCACCTGGGCCATTGACCTTGTGTAGTTCTTTAAAATTGACAAGGTACTAGCTCGCCTCAGTGGCTCAGCATCCGACTTTGGTTCAGGTTATGATTTCACAGCTCATGAGTTTGAGCCCCATGTCTGGCTCTGTGCCTACATCTCCGAGCTTGGAGCCTGCTTCAGATTCTGTGCCCCCATCTCTTTCTGCCCCTCCCCCGCTCATGCTCATGCTCTGTCTCTGTCTCTCTCTCTCTCTCCTCCAAAAACAAATAAACATTAAAAAAATTTGACAAGGTGCTTTTCATTTGTCATGCTGAGTCATGTGTCATACTATAATGAAGACGCACCAGGGGCTCATGTGTGGTCGTTGACACACTTTTGCATTTGTGAAGAGTGCCTACCGCAAGTACTCTAAAATGAGAGACCAGCAACAGCATCAAAAGGAGGGAACCATTGCTAAAGGAGCAACTCAGGAACCAGGCCGGGCCTGAGCTGCACAGGCTGCAGACCTGTGTCAAATGGAACCTGGAAGGAGTGAGTGAGAGCCGCCGCCATTCATCCGGCTGGAAATGCGCGCCCTGCCAGATGTGGGAGACGGAGACCCATCTGCTGGTTCGCATTCCTCGGTTTCAATGACTCCTTTACAGAAGATTTAGGGCCTGGTAACAGGAAGCGAGCCATAAAATACACACGGGTTCTAGGAACAGGATTTTACTGGCTCAGGGGACAGTTTAAACTTACCGCAGTGAACTTTCCCATGTGAGACGTGATTTTACCTGGGTTGCGAGCATGCTGGGAATGTGGCTCTCCTTCCGGAGTTGTTCTCAAATATATTTCATGTTGATTCGCAAAGCCAAGCGAGAGGAGGTAAAAACCGAGGCTTCTCCCCTGAGGCATGAATCGGGAGGGATCAGGCATTTTTTCTACTGGAAACAGGAAGAGGGCAAACGAAGCCAAAATCGCATTACATCTAAAGACCATGGGCACGTCGCCATGTGTTTGGACCAGGTACGCGCCTCCCCACGTCTGTGTGCGGCCCTCGATTTCTGACCAGACCGACCCTGGCAGTGACAGGGAGCCCGGCCACGGACCCCTTAGGGAGTCACCAAGGTGACCGCCCCTGTCTTTCCTGTGACTGGAGGGCAGGACCGGATGGTGCCCTCTTGTCTCTTGCTTCCAGCATCCCCGGAGTCACCAAGGATGGACCAGCTAGCGCTTATCAGAGCCTGCACACCTAACCCACAAGTTCAGGGTCACGTGCTCTGGTCAGTGAGCTTGACCGCCAGGGGTGGACGTCGGAAGCTCCCTCCCCGCCTCTGCCCTGCGGTGGACAGAGCGGATTTGCAATCACTTCTGAAAGCACCGCTAAAGCTGTCCTGCGAGACAGGCCGCCTGTCCCAGCGCGGTGGCCAGCTGGTGAGTCCTTCTCACACCCCCCTCCTTCCTGCCCAGTTAAACGTGCGCCTATAAATACTCAGCAAAGATTTGCAAATGAGTAACTTTAAAGAATTTCATGGATATTGGAACTGTTAGCCGTTCTGAATGTGTACATGTATATTCCGAGCGGATGGACTTCACTTTGTCAGTTCAGTTCCTCCCTCTTTTTTACTTCAAATTAAAAATTTGCAGGGCTGTTATGTCTGTTGATTATTTGACTGACTAATGATAATCTGTGGGTCTAGCATAGGGTGATCACCTTAAAACTTCTCTTCTGGACATGCTTGGTAACCACCAGCCACTGAGTCCTGGGGCCGGGGCGCTGCCTGCACCCCCCTTCCCACGTGCCCCCTGCAGTGACCAAAGTCTCTCGGCCCCTCTCGGCTGCTCTCGCCCAAGAATGTCAACACCGAACTCGGGGGCCGCCGGCAGAACTCTGCCCCCCGCACCTCTGTTCAGTGATGGGAAACACAGATTTTTGCTTCATATTTGGAAAACTGTATTTTGGGGGCACCTGGAGGGCTCAGTCAGTTGAGCATCCGACTTCGGCTCTGGTCGTGATCTCACAGTTCGTGGGTTCGAGCCTTAAATCAGGTTCTGTGCTAACAGCTCAGAGCCTGGAGCTGCTTCAGATTCTGTGTCTCCCTCTCTTTCTGCCCCTCCCCTGCTTGCGCTCTGTCTCTGTCTCCATGTTTCTGTCTCACAAATGAATAAAACGTTAAAAAAAGAAAACTGTATTTCAACTTAATATTTGATGATTTGGATTCATGTGTTAGGCTCTGAAAGGATTTTACATTGGTGTTTGGTTCTGAGCCCCCTGTTCAAAAGCAAATCAAGTTGAATTTGATGGGGTGGGATCCCAGAAATTAGAGCTAGTGTAGTTCACCTTCATTTCCCCAGCGGGGAAACCGAGTCCCAGAGAAAAGCAGGCCTTGCCCCGGGCCTCAAGATCTATGGCAGCCCTGGGGGGGGGGGCGGGGGAGGCGGGGGCAGATCTTTCACAGAACTTCTGTCACAGACGCTGCTGTTTTGACGGTTTTGTTCCTGTTGCAAGGTACACATCAACACAACCTCACGTCTTTCCAATGTCTCACCCGCTTTGGAGCATCGAAAGCCAATTTTTAGGGGGTGCTGGGTGGGTCAGTGGGTTGAGCATCTGATTTCGGCTCATGATCTCGCGTTCGTGAATTTGAGCCCCACATCGGGCTCTGTGCTGACAGCTCAGAGCCTGGAGCCTGCTTCGTGTTCTGTGTGTGTCTCTCTCTCTGCCCCTCCCCTTTTTGTGCTGTCTCTCTGTCTCTCTCTCTCAAAAATAAATAGACATTTAAAAAAAGACAATCCTTAAAGGAAAGTTTCATTATGACTCTCACACTGGTTTAGAATGAACACATGCCCAGCATTTTATTTAACTCGTTAATGAACAAGAGGGTGATTGCGTCTGACTCTTGATTTTGGCTCAGATCATGATCCACGAAGAACTCGAGCCCAGGATCGTGGGCTCCACACTGAGCACGGAGCCTGCTTGAGGTTGTCCCTCGCTCTCCCTCTGCCCTGCTCCCCTCCTCGTGCTCTCTCTCTCTCAAAAATAAATAATAAAATAGGAAAAATCATTGTAACTCATTAATGAATGAGGGAACCAGTAAGATGTTACAGCCTGTTCAAAGCAGAATACTAACCATTACACGAATAAAGGCAGGCAAGGTACAGAAAGGATTTTGCAAAGAGACACAAACTGGTGGCAATCAATTGTATTTTAGGAGACACAACTAATTTGCATTTTTACGGGCAAAAGAAATTTGCACTGGTATTTATTTTCTACAGGCTCCAGAGTTGGAGAGTGGCTCCAAGGCAGTGAGCAGGGACCCTGGAAAAGTGCGCTCGAAGGCACCCAGGGCTATCTGTCTTTTTGTCCTCTTCAAAGTCTGTCAAAAGTCTTCCTAACAGTAGTAGGAATTCCTAGGTGTGATTTAAGAATTGGGAGTCTATATAACAGATGTTTAAACAAAAGTTTCTTTGTAATTGTCTTTTCTTGGTGTGTGTCTACGCACTACATTAAGAAACTTGATTTTAGGGGTGCCTGGGTGGCTCAGTCGGTTAAGCCTCCTGCTTCAGCTCAGGTCAGATCTCATGTTCGTGGGTTCGAGTCCTGCATCAGGCTCTGTGCTGACAGCTAGCTCAGAGCCTGGAGCCTGCTTCCGGTTCTGTGTCTCCTTCTCTCTCTGCGCCTCCCCCTCTCATGCTCTGTCTCTCTCTGTATCAAAAATAAATAAAACATTAAAAAAAAAACTTAATTTTAAAAACTATTACGCTTGGGGACAAATCTTAAATGTCTCACCCTCCCCTTCTCCCTGCTTTTATAAACATGTTGGGTCAAATTAAATGATTTTATATCCTTGGTGGAATGACTTCTGTCAAATGGCAATTTTCTGTGTCACTTTGTACTTCTGCAGTTCAGCCTCAAAGACCCCTTTCTTCTTTTAGCGGAGGTCCCAGGGCCAGCCCTCCCCACCACCCCACGCACTGCCTGCTACTTCTTGAGCAGATAGTTAAATGTGGCCGGAACAACCCGGAGAGGCTTAGCAAGGCTGGCTTCTGCAGCTAGTCAGACTAAGTGGGTCATTATAAATGACTCCCCCTTTATTTCTCGGCCCAAGACACTGCACTGTACCCCCTGCAGGTCCAAGTCATCCCACCTAGACCTTGGCTTTATGATGGGTCTAGTGTCTGTTCCACTTCCAGTCACGGCCCTTCCCTTGGGGGGCTGGCTGTGCTCATCCCAGGGACCAAGACCCAACACCTCCCTGCGCCCCCTCTTTCCACCCGGGCCAATCTTAACTTCTTGCCTGATGTCCGACCTTTTCCCATCACCCATCAACATGTCACCCTGTGTGGTCTCGTCATAGATCCTGAGCCACGTCCAGAGAGCTTCACATCCTTTGGACACAGTGCTGGTTCCCAGTGGATGGAGCATCCCTGCAGACTCCCCTGGCATCCGCCCACCCCAGTGCAGAGCCTGGTGCCCAGGCCATGGGCTTCTTGCCTGCAGGACTGGCTGTAAGAAGTCTGCCGTTCCAGATCTCACAGACGTTTTGTGCTCTCGGAAACAGTCATAAGCACAGAGAGGTCTAGTGAGCATTTCATTAGCATTCATTAAACAGGCACTTAATAAGCACCTACTGTGTGCCTGCACTGTTAGGATTGTTATCCTTAACCCTTCAGAAATGGACGTGTTGGGTGTGATGTGAATTTAGACCAGTGGCGTAAGTACAGCCACATGTGAGCACCGACGGTGTGACCCAGGGTGAGACAGCATCTCCGGACTGTTATTTTTTGTAGTTTCAGTGAAATGTGTGTATTATTTATTTTTAAATTTTTATTCATTTTATTTAAACTAAAACCAAAACATAACAAAACATCCCATTAATTTCTTCTACCCCTATTTCCTACCTCTTGCAACCAGTATTTCTTATATCTCTGAACTTGGATTTCCTTCCCTTCCCTCCCCTTCCCTCCCCTCTCCTTCCCCTCCCCTCCTCTTCCCTCCCCTTCCCTCCTCTTCCCTTCTCTTCCCTTGAGATCCCACATATAAGAGAGATCACACGACATTTGTCTTTCTCTGACCTACTCCACTTAGCACAATATTCTTAATGTTCATCCATGCAGTCTCAAATGACTGGATGTCCTTTCTCATGGCTGAATAATATTCCATTATCATATTACACATATTATATATATATATGCATACATACCACGATTTCTTCACTTTTTTATCCATTAATGGACACTTGGGTTGGTTCCGTATCTTGGCCATTGTAAATTATGCTGCAGTGAACATAGGCGTGCAGATTTCTCTTCAGTTAGTGCTTTCACTTTCTTTGGATAAATACCAGAAGTGAAATTGCTGGATCCTACGGTAGTTCTATATTTAATTTTTGAAGAACCCTCATCTTGGTCTCCGCAGTAGCTGCACCAATTTGCATTCCCGCCAACAGGGCATGAAGTTTCCTTTTGCCCACATCTTTGCCAACACTTGCTATTTCTTGTCTTTTTGATAGCACGTGGCAGGTGCTAGCTCATTGTGGTCTCGATTTGCATTTGCCTGATGACCAGTGATGTTGAGTGTCTTCTCAAGCACCTGCTGGCCATCTGGATGTCTCCTTTGGAAAAATGTCTATTCAAGTCTTCTGCCCACTTTTTAAAATTAAGTTGCTAAGTGTTTTCCATTGAGCTCTATGTTGTATTTTGGATATTAACCCCTTATCAGATATACGATCTGCGATTCTTCTCTCCCATTTGGTGGGTTGCCCTTTCATTTTGCTGACTGTTTCCTCTGCCACGCAGAAGCCTTTTGGTTTGATGGAGTCCCACTTGTCTCTTCTTTTGTGCTTTTGCTTTTAGTGGCAGATTCAAAAGATCACCGCCAGGACTTGTGTCCAGGAGCTCACCATCTCTGTCTTCTTATATGAGTTTTATAATTTCAGGTTTAATCCATTTTGAGTTAATTTTTGTGTATGGTGTAAAATGGTGGTTTAGTTTCATTCTTTTGCATGTGACTGTCCAATTTTCCCAACACTAGTTACCGAATAGACTGTCTTTTCTCTATTTGATAATCTTGGCTCCTTTATTATAAATTAATTGAACATGTGTGCAAGGGCTTATTTCTGGGCCCTCTATTCTGTTCCATTTATCTGTGTATCTGTTTTTATGGCCCTCCATCCTGTTCATTATAGCTTAGGAATATAGCTTAAAATCAAGGAGCCTGAGGCCTCCAGCTTTGCTTTTCTTTCTCAAGATTGCTTTAGCAATTTGTGATCTTTCATGTTTCCATACAAATTTTAAGATTTTCTATTTCTGTGAAAAATACCGCTGGGATTTTGATAAGGATTTCACTGAATCTGTGTATTGCTTTCGGTAGTGGGGACATTTTAACAGTATTAATTCTTGCAGTCCATGAACATGGAATACCTTTTCATTTATTAACGTTTTTTCCATTGCTTTCATTAATATCTTGTAGTTTTCAATAGATGGGTCTTTCATTTCCAAAGAGGGAAGTGATTAACATTTTTGTTTACAATTTGTCTATTATTTCCAAAATCAAATGTTATTTCCATGAAGAGTTTCTCTGTGAAGCAGAGATGGTAATTTGCTGATGGGAGATCCATGAGAGTGGCAGAGTGAAATTTTCTACTGGATCAATAGACAATGTTTGGGTTTTTTTTTTAAAGTTTATTTATTTATTATTTTGAGAGTGAGGGCAGGGATGCAGAGAGAGAGAGGGAGAGAGAGAAAATCCCAAGCAGGCTCCGTGCCCCGAGCGCAGAGTGATGCGGGGCTCAGTCTCACAAACTGTGAGATCATAACCTGAGCCAAATTAAGACTCAGAAGCTTGGGGCGCCTGGGGGCTCAGTCGATTGAGCATCCAACTTTGGCTCAGGTCAGGATATCACAGTTCGTGGGTTTGAGCCCTGCATCGGGCTCTGTGCTGACAACTAGCTCAAAGCCTGGATCTTGTCTTCGGATTCTGTATCTTCTTCTCTCTCTGACCCTCCCCAGCTCGTGCTGTCTCTCTCTGTCTCTCAAAAATGAATAAAAAAACATAAACAAAATTAAGACTCAGAAACTTAAGCGACTGAGCCACTCAGACGCACTGAGAGCAGTGGCTTTTTTTTTTTTAACTGGAATTTAGGGTTGTAATTATCTTAGTTTAGTTAAATGTAGGATAATATTAATGCCACTTTCTTTAGCATAGTATTCCAATGAGAATGTGGCCGGGCGAAGGATGACTTGGGGGAAGGTGTTATGACTTTATCTGGGCTACTTTTATTTAATATGTAAATCTATGATACATACGGGCTGGTTTCCAAGAGCTGGCCTTTGTAATATTTCCTTTTAATAATGACTTCTAAAGTCCTTTGTTAAGCAAAAAGGTGCTTAGCACAGTTAATGTCAAATAATGGGGAACTTATTTTTAGGCTCACCAGCTATTTGTCCTGAAATTCTAGTTAAATGTTTATTGCCAGCTTAAATCAGCAGTGGTAGCAGGAAGTTTTTAGCTCTGTGTTTTATTAAAAAAGAAGAAAGGATGCTTTAGATGTAGAGTGCAAATAACTATAAGCAAAAGCTGGTGATTTAAATTTCTGTGCTACCGGAGGAGGTGGCTAATTAAAATAGCATCGGGTCCCTGATTTGCAAATCTGCATTTGGCCAAAGCCATCGGTTTACTGACTCACTCTTTCAGAGATCCCATGGTGCCCAAAAGCTGTGAACTGCATTTTGTCTCTAGACAAAGAAGTAAATAAAGGCTGTCAGATTTCAAATGAGTGCCCTGAGAGTGTCCAGCACCATGTGTGACATGTAAGGGACCATCCGCACGACCGTGGCGATGGCCGGTCATCCAGGACTACGGCAAACACCCTGGGGGGTAGAGTGCGCCTCTCTGTTCCTCCACCTCCAGACTCCCACGGTGAAGTAGGCGGGTCCCTCCATCCGGGACCTCTCTGTGGCCTGTGACCGCACCACCCAGCCTCCTGAGGTCCCTGGCGTCTTCCCAGTTCTCCCCGACCCCCCACAACCTTGTGGGTTCCGACTCCTGCTTCTCTCACACTTGCAAATAGCAAGCCTTCCGGCCACTCAGGATCTCCCTCAAGACCTCCCTCAAGACCCTTTTACCCGGAAGGTGACCTTTTAATAAGTTTGAATGGTACATGCATACACACACACACACACACACACACACACACACATGCGCACAAATATATGTATTTGCCGTTTATAGTTTTCCTTTTGTGAATTGTTTGATGCTGTTATCTTTGGACATTTTTCCTTGGGAAAATCGTTTGTAAGAGTTTTTTTCAACATAGTAGTGGTGGTAATCCTTGGTTTGTTGTGTACGTAGCCATGTGTATTCTAGTTTGCTTTTTTTAAATTTCATTCATGGATGTTCTTGTTTTGTTTGTTTTATAAGAGGGTGATTTTCTTAAATGCTCTCTAATCCCATGCCCTTTATGAAGAGGGACTGTTTGCCATCGGTACAGCTGTTGTGATCAATGTCACTCACGGCCCTAAACAGAACCTCTCACCTCTTGCCTATTTCCTTGATAAAAGGTGATCACGTCCCGATCATGTGTGTTGGGCGATTGCTAAAGGGGAGGAGGGTCTCTGCTTCTCAGGGGGCGCACGAGGGCACGAAGGTGCTTGGGGAAGGAAAAGAACAGATTGGTCAAAACCTGCCTCTTGTGAATTAGATACACTCTTGCATATTAAAGTGTCATTTCTTGATTGGATTGCGGGTCCATTTCTTGTTTCTCTGCACGTGCAAGTTCTTGAGTCTGCAGGTCTTTCCAGGTTAGCACCGCATTCACAATTGCATGTGGTGGCTAGGAGCACGTTGCAATCCCAAACAGTTCACAGTCTCCCTGTCTCTGATGTGCACACACACGTCATTTTCTTGGTAAGGATTAGTGTCTCCCACACACACGTGTAAACGTCAGTACGGAGCATGATTCCATTGCTACTGGTAACAATGACCGTGAATGTTGCACTTGTGAGTAGCATTGTTTTTATTAAAATATCTTATAAAATTTCAGGGCGCCTGGGTGGCTCAGTCGGTTAAGCGTCCGACTTCGGCTCAGGTCATGATCTCTCAGTTTGTGGGTTCAAGCCGCGCGTCGGGCTCTGTGCTGACAGCTTAGAGCCTGGAGCCTGCTTCAGATTCTGTGTCTCCCTCTCTCTCTGCCCCTCCCCTGTTCATGTTGTCTCTCTCTCTAAAATAAATAAAAACAGTTAAAAAGTTTTTTAAAAATATCTTATAAGATTTAATGAAAATAAGTATGAAAATGCTGCTCTACATAAGTAATTATAATTTAAAATTCTGAAAGCCATTAATTAAAACCTGGTCTTTTAATTTTCATAGATAACCTTGGATGTTTTTGAAGAAAACTATTATTTGAAAACATACTAAAATAATTCAAATTTTGTACATTTGGAATGTAATTAATTTTTACATTTTATTTTTTTAAGTGCTTAAGTGAGAGAGAGAGGGAGAGAGGGAATCCTGAGGAGGCTTCACGTTGTCAGTGCAGCGGGTGATGCAGGACTTGATCTCATGAACTGTGGGATCGTGACCCGAACCAAAGTCAAGAGTTGGGCACTTAAACGACTGAGCCACTCAGGTGCCCCTAAGTTTTGCTTTTTAATCCCTTAAAGCATTAATGTCAATGGAATGTAAATTATGTGGAAAATTGAAAAAATAAAACAGTGACTTTTTTCTGAAGTGAAGATAAGAAAAGTATTTTTACAGAAAAAAAACATATTTTATTAGTTATGTATATATTTATTGTATGGTTTGCCCAATATTGCTGGCTCAGCGACAGAACACTAGATACCACACAATAATTTTTAATTCAGCCTTTGATATTTTGCCAACTTCCAATCCTATGAAAACCATAGCTTTATGCAAATTTTGTTTTTATCCTTACGACAGGATATTTGTCAAACTAGAAGGATAAAACAGAGTTCACTTAACAATGTGTCAGCTTGATTTATAACTTTCGGATATTTATGCTTGTGACACGTGGGCTGTGACTTGTGGTCTGTGTTTCTGGTCTCGTAAACGTCTGGCACTCCTGGCCAAAACGACCCTGTCAACACGTCTGTCTTCGGGGTCGCGCTTCCGGTCCCCTTTTCACCTCGATGTAACATAAATTTTTCACCACATTTTTTCCTTATTATTTTTATGGCTTTGTTTTATAGACATCCTTAATCCATCTGGAATTCATTTTGCTTTAAGATGAAAACTAAGAACGTAATTCTGTCTCCCAAATTCTTAGTCAATTTTTCACATGCGGTTTTGCTGAAAAGTCCTTCACTACTTCCCTAATTTGTAACTTTACCTTTATAATACGTTACATTTATTTATAACATGTGCTTTGGTCCTTCTGTTTCTGGGCCATCACTGTATTGTAATTATTTTTCTTTTTTCTTTTCTTCTTCTTCTTTTTTTTTTTTTTTTTTTTTTTTTTTTTTTTTTTTTTTTTTTTTTTTTTTTTTTTTTTTTTTTTTTTTTTTTTTTTTTTTTTGCCATCATTGTTTTGCTTCCAGGGCATGTTTTTAAGATACTCTTTAGGGCATGTCTTAGTTCGTTATTTTTATTTTCAAAAATGTATTAGATGTTCTTAAACATGTATTTGTCAGATGAATTTGACTAGGCTTGGCAAGTGAAATACAGTTTTCTTCTATGACAACAAAATATTTATGAGATTTTTGGGATAAGAGAGAAAGAAAATTTATCCAATAGCTCTTAAGGCATTATTTAAAAAAAAAATCTTTTCTTTCAGGCTTTGGATACTATGAAAACACATTTTTGCATGTTGATGAGTTCCATTCTGCTTTGTTTTATAAGAGGGAACTGGGGGATGCTGGGAATCTGTCCATGGTCAAGGCCTGTGCGAGGGCCTCACCAGGTTGGGCAGGTTGCTTTGTCCAGCAGCGAGAAGTCCAGTGGGAGAGGACAGTGGCCAGGGAAGTTGGCCCCAGCAGCCCGAGAAGACATTCTCTGAGGCCACCACTAATGAGAAAGTGGGTGTCACTGTGTTTCCAGGCGTCTGTCCAGCGATAGCAGGGGTGCACAGAGCAGGGGTGTGGAAAGGAGGAGGAGGGAGGCGGGGATCTAACCAGTGGGTCAAGAGGGGCCTTGATTCTCAGGGGTCACTTAGGGTGGGAGGTAAGCCGAGGTGGGCCCAGATTGCTGGGGATGCCTGAGACCGTGCTGTGGGCAGAAGTCGGGGAAGACACACTGCACCGTGGGGCACGTTGGGGACCCATGGCTGCTGCAGGCCTGGGGTCATCGAGTTTACCAAGCTTACAGGCCTGGTGATCTTTCCGAGTCCCCAGTGAGAGCGGAACTGTCACTCAACAGCCCATCCTCCTGCTACGGAATTCTCTTGTTCGCCGCGCCTGGCTGGCTCAGTCAGTGGAGTGTGCAACTCCTCGTTTTGAGGTTGTGGGTTCAAGCCCCATGTGGGGTGTAGAGATTACTTAAAAATAAAATCTTAAAAAAAAAGGGATTCTTTTTTGTTCAAACTCCTCTTTCAGGCATTGAAGGTCACAAAAACGTATTTTTGCGTATTGATGAGCTCCAGTCCTGCTGGAAATACGCCACGTTCAAGGCAGGCTGCCTAGCAATGCTTTGGAAAGACTGACCACAGAGCCTCTTCTGGCCTTCTTCCCATGAAAACCAAGCGGGACATTCTGGACATCTTGCCTGTGGCTCACACGGATGCCCCCTTCTTGATGGACCTGCTGACGTAAAACACAAAGTGTGTGCAACGTACTCTGCACGCGGTGGTTAAAGACCCAAAGGTATGGACTTTAGAAAACGCTCCTCTCCAAACAGGACTAGCTGCGTGATCTGCAGGGCCCCTGGGAGAAAGGTCAAGATGCAAGTGCAGAGCATTCAACCTAACACCGGCCCCTGTGTGACCTCGGGGGCTATGTGTGCATGTCCAAGAGGGACATGATGGTGGATGGCGTACAAAACAAGACTTTCCAGTAATCCAGGGTTTCATCTGTGCGAATAGAATCCTAATTTTCCCAAGAGCAGGTTTTTGGCATGAGAGTCTCAAGATAAACACATTGAAAATATATAGAAGATCAACATTGAAAGAGATGGAAAATCCATTAAGGAGACTTGGAAAGAGAAACAAAGGAAAAAAGCCCTGACTACCCCGGGGGGTCCTGGGGTGCGCACTCCTGTTACACCATTGCTCCCAGCTACAGTGAGAAGAAATCGGTGTTGATGACAAAAGTTGACAAAACCCACCTCGTAAATTATGGAGAAGACCAGAGGGAGAGGAGGATCTATTGCCCAAGGAATCAAAAAAGCAAAGGAGCAGAGATACAAAGTTTGAGTACTAAAAGACTGAAATATTCAGATAGATAAGATCGAAAAGAAGAGAAAGGGATGTAAGAATGATAACGAAATGTAAGGGTCAAGAGTGGGAGGAGGATGATATGAGATGATTCGTGTTAGTCTGCGTTTGTTTGCTAGTGTCGCATAACATGTGACAAACTGGGTGTCCCACTTCTAGAGGTCACAAGTGCAAGATGAAGGTGTCATTAGGCTGGTTTCTTCTGTGGCCTGGAGAGAGAATCTGTTCCAGGCCCTTCCCCGAGTTTCCGGTGGTTTGCTGGCCATCCGTGGTGTCCCTTGGCTTGTAGCAGCATAGCCCATTCCCAGTCTTCATGTTCACCCGGCATTCTCCCCGTGCATGGCTCTGTGTCAACATTTCTCTTTTTATTCTTTTTGTTTTTACGTTTATTTATTTGAGAGAGAGAGAGAGAGAGAGAGAGAGAAAGGGAGAGCACCAGTGCAAGAGAGAGTGAGGGAGGGGCAGAGGGAGAGGGAGAGAGAGTATCCCAAGCAGGATCCACACTGTCAATGCAGAGCCTGATGTGGGGCTCAGTCTCACAAGCCCTGAGATCATGACCTGAGCTGAAATCAAGAGTCGGAAGCTTAACTGACTGAGCCACTCAGATGCCCCCTAAATTTGCCTTTTTATAAAGACATAGTCATGTTAGATCAGGACATACCTACTCTAGTATGACCTTATCTTAACTAGTTATATCTGCAATGGTCTTATTTCCAAATAAAATCACGTTTTGAGACAGTGGAATCAAGATTTCAATGTGTGAATTTGGTTTGGGGGGAACACAGTCCTACCCATAAGAGTGATAAGAAACAGACGAAACCAGGGCAGTAAAGAGATAATTTTAAAGAAAAACACTGGGGCTTTTGGGTGGCTCAGTGGGTGAGGCCTCCAGCTTCAGCTCAGGTCATGATCTCATGGTTTTTTTTAGTTTGATCCCTGCATCAGGCTCTCTGCTATCAGCACAGAGCTCTCTTTAGATCCTCTGTCTCCCTCTCTCTCTGCCTCTCCCCCTTCTCAAAATTAAATAAACCTTTAAAAAACATTGAGAGTTACATTTCATAAGCATAGACTATCGTCTTGAACAGAAATCTTTTATGTGATCAACTCAAACAAAAACGCAACATTTCTGGAAAACAAAATCAGAAATGAACAAACAAAAGAAACAATAGGCATCCTTAACACCTAAAACAGCTTTTTCAGGCTGAGACCCCTCGAAGGCAGTCCTCGGGGCAGGGAGCCAAAGGCGGGGGTGCATTGACCTGAGACAAAATAATGTCATCAAGTCAGGGCACACTGTCTGATGCCCACTCTTCCGCGTGGGGAAATTCTTGCCAAACACAGTACTTCCTTCTTTCCACCTCTGTTACTGTGTGCGCACACGTGTCCGTGCGTGTGTGTGTGTGCGCCTGTGTGTTCACAGCCTGGACCACTGAGAAAGGAGTGAAGATTTTGAAGGAAAGCGTGTCTAGCAGGAAGAGAATCTACACGTTCTGGTCAAAGGGCAAAAGAAGCAAGTTGGGGTCGTACGGGCTGATTTCAGAGCGAACTTCTCCAGAGACGTATTTGAAGAGGAGAACGTCCTTTTAGGAAGCAGAGGGCTGCCGTGGCTCAATATGAGGAATAGTCGAGAAGGAAAAGGATATCAAAGAAAGTTGGCTTCTCAATTTTCCTTTTGGCATTTTTGAGACACAAAGTGAAGATCTGAATTCCTTTCATGTTTTTGTTTCCTTGGATGTGACTCCACACGGCCTAGACCAGGGCGACGCTTCTTTCCCACTGAGTGCCATCTGCTCAGTGTGGTCTTCGGAGCCCCTACTAAGCACAGAGGAGGCACAGAGCAGTGACCCCGCCGGGCCCCGCCCGCCCTCCACCCTGCACTACACCTTTGCCTCTTACGACCTCTAAGTGACTTCCAGTAAGTGCCCCAAACTTCTCCTTGCCCTTGTTTGCTTCACTGGTCACATGGGGACGATTAATGATATGAATAAGTAGTTAATACGTGAGTGCTCTCCCCAGGCTCCTAGTGGCCGCGGCACAGATGGTCACGCTGAGCCGTTAGGCGTTACCACTCGGAGCAGCTAGAAGCAAGATGTGGACGGCATAGATTGGGTACAGACCCTCTCCATCGGTGGTGTCCACACCGCCAGCCCCTCCGAGTTTCCCTGTGTGAATGCCAGCTGCTCCCTTCACAGGGGGTGTTCCACTCCTGTGACCTCTCTTATGGGTTCCACCTGAGTTGTGGCAGCAAGGGAAACTCCAAAGATTTAGTCTTGGTTAATCATTATTTATCTCAAGATCTCAGACTTTCAAGCATCAGAGATGAGGTACCAAATGTGGTGCAAGGCCAGCTACGGAGCAGGACATGGCCTGTGGGCTGTCTGGGCTATCACGGCCTCTGTCGATGGCTGGAGACCCGGTCATCATGACGAAACGTCACCGGGAAAGAAGACATTGGTATGGACGTGCCTTCCGTCTTCACGGCTGCCTCTGCCTCCAGCCATGTTCCATTAAGGTTCTTGTTGAGTCTTTCCAGAATGAGAAATAAGAGGGACACCTGGGTGGTTCAGTTGGTTCAGCGTCAGACTTGGGCTCAGGTCATGATCTCGTGGTTCCTAAGTTCAAGCCACCCAAGGGGCTGCCTGCTGTCAGCACAGAGCCCGCTTCAGACCCCCTGTCCCCTCTCTCTGCCCTCCTCCCTGCTTTCTCTCAAAAAGAAACTTTTTTAAAAAAGGAAAAATAAGAAACACTCCAAGAAGCGGAATGGGCCAGCATAGAGTAAGAAATTAATTATCGGGGCGCCTGTGGGCTCAGTCGATTGAGCATCCAACTTCGGCTCAGGTCATGATCTCACAGTTCGTGGGTTTGAGACCTGCGTCAGGCTCTGTGCTGACCGCTCAGAGCCTGGAGCCTGTTTCAGATTCTGTGTCTCCCTCTCTCACTGACCCTCCCCTGCTCATGCTCTGTCTCTCTCTGTCTCTCAAAAATAAATAAAAAAACATCAAAAATTAAAAAAAGAAATTAATTATCAAACAAAAGGAGAAGAATATATTTGAGTGCATAATGAGGAAAATATATCTGCTTTTGTTTTATTAGAATATTATATTTTATCACAATATTCTACAGACTATATATTCTATAAATTTATTCTATTTTATTATAATAATAGTATTTTATTAGAATATCATTAGAATAATATATAGCTCATGTCTATACAAATTTACAACGTCTCTTATGTGTCTCAATCACCCATTCCATTTGGAAAGACCTGTGGTGTGTGGCAGGAACGAGTTCAGAGTGACTGACCATGGACTTGGAGTGCCGCGTCCTCCATTCTGGAAGCTGCACCTGCCTCCAGTCCCCCCAGCCCCGCCCACCTGCCCACCAGAAGCCACACTTGGGCTTGACCACAGTCGTGAAGCGTGGCCAGGAAAAGTCCTCGGGGGGTTGTAACAGAGCCACAGACAGTAACAAAGTTGAGGAAATAAATGATGTCCGCTGGGGTCCATATCCGTTGGGCGAGAGCACAATTCTTTCCAATTCGTATTCTGTCTGCCTTTCAAAACAAACTTATTTCTGATATGAGGAGGCCAGAGTTGTTGTTTTTTTAATGGCTTCTTAGGGCAGCCACTGAGAGGAAATTTATTTTATTTGTATGTACTTGTCCTGGTGGTACAATATATGAAAAGTAGGGTAATTTTCCCCCCAGTAAATTTTTCAATTTTCTGTATTACCCAAACGTTTCCAACTCAGAGATGATTTCCGAAAATACCTGGCGATTTCCATCTTACTGCGCGCTGGGAACGGGAGAGGATATTCAGGAAATAATTGTATTTAGTGTGACATTTTCTCGGCAAACAGCTCTATGGCTTGTGTCACATCCGCCTCTGTGAGTCACAAACTTGCAATTCAAGAAGCCAAAACCCTGTGCATATCATTATTATTACAAGGCCCTGGACCGGCAGCACCGATTTTTATATCATTTTTATTGTTTCTTGAAGAGCAGGTAATTACTTTGATACATACTAGTTGTATGCCTCTTTCCAAGCGGAATATGGGAAGGGCTCTTCTAGAATGGTACAGATGGTTCTGTTTTCTTTTTCTTTTTTTAAATTAAAAATAATGTTTTTAGTTTTTGAGAGACAGAGAGTACAAGTGGGGGAGGGGCAGAGAGAGAGGGAGACACACAACCCGAAGCAGCTCCAGGCTCTGAGCTGTCAGCACCGAGCCCGACGCGGGGCTCGAACTCACAAACTGGGAGATCATGACCTGAGCAGGAGTCGGATCCTTGACGGGTTCAGCCATCCAGGGGCCCCTAGAAGGACACTGACCGTTCTTACGTGCACTTGGCAAACCACCCACCTTCCAGCCAGGGCTGAAATTCTGCTGTTGAGGGTGACTGGCAGCTGGCTGATGGGGGGCGGAGAAGCAGGTGCCTGCATTCACTCTCCATGCCCTGTCTCCTGACACTCACCCGTGACACCCAGGGTGACTTCTCTACTCCCCTTCGGTGTGTGTGCCGGCCCCACTGCCCACGGACTGCCTTCACAATCCCAGGACCACATCATTTCTTCAGCTGGGTTCATCTTCTGGCCCCTCTCTGGCTGTTGCCAGGAGACAGGAAACCTCGCCTTTCCCATCTCTGGTCTGTGCCACCTCTGGCCCCACTGCCCCTCCTCCCCTCGGGGAGGGCTCAGCGTGCTCTCCCTGCACCCAATCTTGGCTGCTCCCAGCGGCCACGTCTTTAACATGATCAAGGGCTTCCAGAGTCAGGGATAAGAAACTGCCTGAAAACTTTGATGGAAGATGGATTCTTTGATCTGAAATCGCCTTAAGAACTTTCCATTCTAAAAGAATTAGGAATGTTCCGAAGCAAAAAAGTAGTTGAAATAATTTGAAGAGAAGCAATGCCGTGCTTTTTTTTTTTTTAATTTTATTGCCTTTCTGGCATATTTTCTTCCTATGAACTTAAGAATCAAGGTCCAATAAATGCCTGTCGGAATTCTGCCTGGGATTATATCGAACGTATAGATTAATCAGGGTGGCGTTGATGTCATTATTGTAACAAAAACTCCCATCCAGGAATATTCTGTTGCTTTACAGACAGATTTCTCCATATAGGGACACCACAGTTCTTGGAAGGTTTAATTTAATGTGCCTGATGGGTTTGGTAAATAAAATATTAACTTCTTTTTTCTACCGTGGGAAGTTTCAGAAGCATACACAACTTGACAGAATAAGAAATTCCAATGGACTGAAACCCGAACCTCAAGAATAATTAACTCCCTTCCTCTCTGTACCACCAAACCCCCGCCCCCTCTCTGCTCAACGATTTTAGAGCAAATCCTGGATTTCATATCATTAACACTGTGGACTCTTTCATGTTAAATTTGGGTTCAACAGCTTACTTACCTTTATTAGTTCTTTTAAAAAAAATTTTTTAATGTTTATTTTTGAGAGAGAAATAGAGTGCAAGCTGGCGGAGGAGCAGAGAGAGACAGGGGAAACGCAGAACCCAAAGCAGGGGCCAGGCTCCGAGCTGTCAGCACAGAGCCCTATATGGGGCTTGAACTCACCAACGTGATCAGAACCTGAGCCGAAGTTGGACGCTCAGCTTACTGAGCCGCCCAGGTGCCCCTGCCTTAGTTTTGATAACAAGTAGTCGATTTACTATTTTTTAGGTGGAGACTTTTTTTCCCTTTATCTCTCAACACATCACAGAACACCAGGTAGGTCATGAACGGTGGGCTCCAATACATTGTTTCCCTGACCGGTTATCACGAATGCATCTCCCAGCTCCCCTGTGCCCTGTGGGCATCATCTAGACCCCTAGAGCCACGTGACAGGGATGGGCAGGTCTTCCCAGCACACGGTATCCTTGAGCTCACACTCGGGTTAGGCAGGCCGACGCCAGCTTCCCACCCTGTTTAACGTTCATAGACCACGCGCTCCTTGGCCATCGGGGAAAACCTCTCACAGTTTTGCGCCGGCCTCCGCCGGACCCCTCTGGACCCCCGGACCTCCGTCCTCAGACGTGTGCCCCTTGGGTTCCTTCTCGAAGGCCAGCGGCAGCAAAAGTGGAGCAAGGTGCGCCTGAGCACAGCCTGGCTAATCGTTTATGTGGAGTTTCTACTGCTCAGACCTGAACGTGTTATTCAGGCTCCGAACAGGAATACGATATGCAAATGCAGCATATGTAAAACTGCACACGCAGCACACACCCTCCTTGGATTCGGCCAACTGCCAGGCCCACCGGGGTTTCAGCAAGCGAGGTGCTCACTTCCTCTCCCTGCAAATCTATACAGAGAGATCCAAGCCTCAGCCTCAGGTATTTCTTAGACCGGACTGCCGGACCGACTGTTTATCTTTGGACTTGACCTTCAGAGATCCTCTCACCGGCGCGAGGCAGCCCGAGAGCACAAGCCCCACCCCCCTGGAGGCCTTGGGTCAGGCCAGCCCTGTGGCTCCCCGGTGCTAGAGGTAAACCGGGTTCTTTGTTAACGGTTTCGAAGGCCAGTGTGTGCCCTTCTCCTAGAAACGAATCCTTTTCAGAGAGCATCTGCATAATCACATAAACTCCCTTTGAAATGTTCTGTTTGGCATTTTGAGTTATCACAGTCTGCTACGTATTGAGTTCAGGGGGCACGTTTTCTGGCTCCGAGGTTGACTCCCATCAGGTAACGCACTGAGGAGGCCTGCACGCTCACCGAGCCCCCGCCCCCACAGTCACCGAGCCCCCCGCCCCCACCGTGATGGTAGGGTCTCCTCCACAGCACAGCCTTGACAGCGCTTCATCTGAAAGCTGGTCCTCGAGAAAGCGCCCACGGCACCCCTGGCGTCACCTCCCCTTCTGGTCCTGGGGCGCTGGGCCAGCTTCGTTTGCGTCTCTCTTCTCACATGGGTGAGCAGGGTCGTGCACCTGAGCCGGGAAGATGGACTGTCATTTAAAAAGCACCTGTTGTTTAACGAAATGAGGGATGAATTTAAAGTCCCAAAATATGGGTTCAAGCTCGTGTACAGCTTTCTATTGGCTCCACCCTGAGGCAAAGCATTTTCTATTTTAGAAGCCTCAGTGGTTGCATCTGTGAAATGGGCAGAGTAGTTACCTGAGCGCACTAGTGTAGAGTCAGACAGGGTGATGGGGGGGGGGGGGGGGG